>JANTCA010024542.1:0-11237 GCA_024741275.1 Chironex yamaguchii
CTTCTCTCCATTGATGTTGATGCCCTTCTCAATGTCCATCCTCTTGAAGATCTCCTCTAGTGCTGATGTAAACATAATCGGTGACAGCGTATCTCCCTGCCAAACTGCTTTCATAATGTTAATCTTTCTGCTTAGCTTTTCTGTTCTGATCTGTGCTGTGCCTCCCTTGTAGGTTTTTTTAAGATGTTGATATATTTCTCTTGAACTCCGTGCTGTCTCAGGGCTTTGAATACAACCTGATGTTGGATTGAATCAAATGCTTTCTCATAGTCCACAAAGGGCATATAAAGTGGTATCCTGTACTCATTGGTCTTTTCCAGTACTTGCGTGACGGCTTGTAGATGGTCAATGGTGGAATAATCTTTACGGTATGCTGCTTGTTCCGGTGGTTAGTGTTCGCCTAGAGTGGTGTTGAGTCTGTTCTTGAGGATCTTTATGAACAGCTTGTAGATATGGGAGAGTAAGCTGATTGGTCTGTAGTTTTCAAGGTCTTTCTTGTCTCCTTTTTTGAAGATCAATGTGATAATGGCATTTTTCCACTCTTTGGGCACTTCTTCTTTTCTGATCACTGTGTCGAACAGTTCTTTGATCTTTCTCCGAACAGCCTCTCCTCCCGCTTTCAGCATTTCCACAACAACTTGGTCTTCTCCTGGTGCTTTTCGCTTCCTCATTTTCTTCATGGCGTGTTCTATTTCACTGTCTAGGATTGGTGGTACTTCTGCTGGCTTAATGTTCTGGGCCGCATCTTTGTAGAGGTTTGCGCACCTTTCAAGAATTCTCTCTCTATCAGTGATAATGGTTCCATCTTGTTCTTTCAGCGATGGTATCAGAATCTTGCATCCTTCTCTGCTGTTAGTGGCTCTCTGAAATCATCTTACGTTCTCAATTGCCTCTTTGACTCTTTTCGTGTTGTGTTCTCTGATGTCTTCTCTCATCAGTTTCCTGATAGTTTTTCACAGTTCGCTGTACTCAATTTTCTGCCTTGCACTCTAATCTTTCCCAGCCTTTAGCCTCCTCTTCTGTAATGGCTCTTTAGTTTTTGTCTTCCGTTTTTCTTTTCCATATCTTTCATCTTTTCCTGCTGTTTACATTGCACATTCCTTTATGGCTTCTGTTATCTTTCCTGCCATCTCTTCAATGTCTTCTTCTAGTGCTAGCATCTCAAAGCGATTTTGAAGCTTCAACTGGAATTCTTCGGTCTTTCTCTTTAGAGCTTCGAGGTTGACTTTGGACTTTCCAGCTTTAACCATTTTGCTCCTTTCGAGTCTTGTATTGAGCCTGATCTTACCGCGTACCATTCTGTGGTAACTTCCGACATTCACTCTCTGGATAACATCAACTTTTTGGATGATATTTCTATTGCTCATGATGTAGTCGATCTCGTTTTTCACGAATCCGTTGAGGCTTGTCCATGTCCATTTCTTGTTCTTTCTTTTCTAAAAGAAGGTTTTCTCAATTCTCAGATTTTGAGATGCTGCAAATTGTACTAATCTTGTTCCTCTGTCTTTTCGATCTCCAAAACCAAAAGATCCAACTGTTCCTCCCTTGCCCTGTTTTTGTTGCCCAACCTTTTCATTGAAATCGCCCATTATTATCTTATAGTGACTCTTGTTTTTCTCTATGATGCTAGCTACTTATTCGTACAGCTCTTCAACCTCTTCATCATCGTGACTTACCGCGGGTGCATACACCTGGATCACTTGTAGATGATAATTGCTATTAATTTTCAGTGTAATGGACGCCACTCTATTACTTGTTCCTTCGTATTCCAATACACGGTCTTATATCTTTTTGTTCACCAAGAAACCAACTCCTCCAATAGACTCCTCTCCCCCTTTTGTGTAGAGCACGTGTCCATTCTGCAACTCCTCAAGCTGTTCTCCTTTCTTTCTTGTCTCTGCTAGTCCTAAGATGTCTCACTTAAAACTTACCTTCTCCAACTCATGCTCCAACTCCTCTTCTTTCTCCTGATCTTTCAAGGTACGTACATTATAAATACATATGTAAAGTTGTGTCTTAGGAACCCGGGGATTCTTAGCACCCTCTGCCTTGCGGCCGCCGGGGACTGAGGGCCTTTTCGTATTGCGTGTCGTCATTATGTGAGATTGGACCATAACTCGCCGCGCAGGTTCAGTACGTGTTGGCGAGTGGAGCATAATTTTACAGCCGGATGCCGCCCTTCCTCATGCTAACCTCTTTTGGTCGCCTTTTACGACACGCAGAGGATACGGTAGGCCTATTCTTATCCAGACCTACACAGGGAAGAATAGGGGCATGTAAAAGGAACAGAGAACCCTGCAGATTTTGGATCTTTAGGCTACAGTGTCGTTGAGCTGAAATAAAATGTGCTGTGGTGGAAAGAACCAAAATGGCTAACAGAAGGCATGACCCAGCAAAGTCTCAGCAGTAGAATTAGAGATATAGCTGAGGAAATGAAAAAAAGCTTGTGCAATTATGACTACATCAGAGAAAGTTGGGAAACCAAGGAAGGTCGTCATTATAACGTTTCAGTACTTGTCACTTTAAAAAGACTGCCGAGAGTAACTGTTTATGTTTATAGATTTTCCAATTGTCATAAGCAAAAGAAAGAAAAATGCAGTGTGTCAACTTTAATAACAAGAACTTAAGAAGGGAGAAACGGTTTGGATAAATGATTTACAAAATTGTATGAAGGGAGATGTAGGCTTAAAAAGGTGATGGATAGCTTAGGTATCGTGACTTGTGATGACATTGTAATCTGTGAAGGGAATTTTGCAGCTAGAATATTAATCTTAGTACTGCTACTGATAACGGTAAGACATTCAAAAGTTTACTGACAAGCTGAATAACAGTATTCTGGTACAGGATTCTTGGGTCCCATGATTGAATGAAAGTTTAATTATGATAAAGCAGGTTGTATGGGAGGATTTTTTAAGCCATCAATTGGCAGAGTAAAACGCTGCCATAAAAAAGTCTGGGGCAATACTAAGTTGAGTTTTGAGGAGTTTAACACTGTGCTGACAGAGGTTGAATGTATCTTAAATTCTAGGCATATAACTTCTCACTGCCAAGACGTCAAACGAGCATTGACCTCATCTCATCTTTTATAGGGACATAGATTATCTCGCCTTGTAGAATCTACTGAGACATCTCATGGTGACAATTATAATACCTATGAGAACGTTACGCTTATATTTAAGTAACTCAGCAGGAAATTTTCTCATTTTGGAAGAGATGGAAGAATGCATACTTGGTGAGTCTGAACGAATTTCATAAACAGAAGAGTCATTCATTGCAACCTAACATTGAAGTTGGAGATGTTGTTTTGATCCAAGATGAAGTCAAGAAGAGAGGCTATTGGAAATTGGGAATAGTGGAAGAACTAATTCAAGACTAAATAATAAGAATAATCACTGTGCGCAAGTTTAGCAATGGCAACAGTGAGACTATATATCGTTCAGGTTTGAAGCTTTTTCCATTAGAAATAACTAGCGACGGGTGTGGCACAAGGGAAAGAAATGTGGAAAGTACCGAAAAGCAAAGAGATGCAAGGAATGAGAAAGAAATCAGTGAGAAAGCCAAGCGTGTGTGAGATGCTCCTAGCACCAGAAGTTAGCCAAACCGAGCTGTGGCTAAGAATACAAGCTGGAAGTCTCGGCTGATTCTTTACTCTTGGGGTAGAGTCAAGGATGGGTGTGTGTTGAGACATTCATCGTCCTATTGATAAATGTGTATGGGTACAAAATGATCGCATTAGACAAACGTATGCTAAGAGTTAACTCGTTGTAAAATTTTGCAATTTAGAGTTGCCTAAGTAAAGCAGTGTTACAAAAAGCTTAAGTCAGAAGTAAATTTCTGTATTAAATACCCCGAATGTAGTCTCCTTGCATATGTAAATTAATTCATTCATGTATGTTCCGTGCATGAACTTAGACTGAATAATTCAAATAAAAAATTGTAAGGAGCAAAACTGCAAATGGTTGTCTGTTTGGTTGTGTTGTATATCTTCATTGTATAATTAAACGTCAGACGGACTGACTTCCAAAATCATTTGGTTGCGTTGTTATGATAGTTGTGTCATGTCCTTTAATTATTTTTTTTATTTCAGTTTCAAAATGTTTCTGTTGCTCTCGCCAAGTAAATTTACTGTAAAACTCTCTAGTTCAATGGGAATTTAATGTCGACACAATGTCATTCTAATATGTTAGATATCTTAGGAAAGACATGACAAGAATACTACTATATGAAAAATTAGCTAAATTCTAGAATCTGATTTGAATACCGAAGAATTTCAGATATCTTTAGGGCCACATGTACGTGACTTATGCCGCAGTACAGGTCAGAAAACGCCATGTTTATGAATATTGCTCTCAGACTATTATGCGTCTTGGGAGAGGTTCTGAACTAATTTCCGAAGATAAAGGGCAAGTTCAAGATTCATTTCCGCAAACTGGGGTGAAGTCCAATGCTAATATCCGTAGGCCAGGGTCACGTGTATGCTCCAAGCAGTCGCCTTCCCTCCTGTTTTATTTCAAAAAAGGTTACTATTTCAATTAGGAATTTACCAAGGCATGGCGTCGTATGGTATTGGTATTGGCGTGAACTGCAATGAGTGTAAGTTATTCTGTGGATGATTTAAGTGATGCACTCTGCATTTTTTCTGTATATTTTACACCAATATTATATATTTTCGATTGCAAAGGCTTGCAATTAGAAACTTTGAAGTTGAAAATGATGAGAAAGAATTTTATCAAATGGGTCCATTTTCCTCATCTTCGAGTAACGTAGTCCATATGATCACCAAAAAGAGCAATAGAATTAGAAGTAATGATTTAAATGGGTCAATCGCAAAAGGTTTTTTTCCCGCTACCCAAGTATCTGCGGCTCCGCATACTATTAATCTGACGTGGGCTTCTAGTCTAATAGTCTAAGAAATATGTTAATAGGATTTGACTACATTTCAGCAAAATTATAGAATGGCTATATGAAAATGATATAAAAAGGTAAGCTCGACTGTAGGTGTAAGCGAGTAGTGTGTCTCTGACGTCACAACGCATTGCAATGTTTGTCACTATGTTACCTTATAGGATGAAGTCAATTAAAACTGTCACACAAAATATACTACAAGTCTCTATGCGAACCTAAACTTTTATACAAAATTAAGCTTTATCACCCTTTATTGAAGATCAGTGCTTATTAAAGTCTTAGGCACATCTATATTTACGACTTTTCATCGTCTATGGCTATAAAAGTATTTTCTTCAAATTTCCCCTTTATCGTGCAACAAAAGATGATTATTTGAAACAATCTTTGAAATACAATTTTTCAAGTAGCCGGTATATAGGTTATCCAGTAAAATCTGCATTAACTGATTTCTGCAACAAAACATACACCAGTCTACTAGACCTTGTCCCATAAACTGCTTTGCCTAACTCATTCCTAGGCTCACAAAACTAAACAATAGCTCATAAGACCTGACTTCCGACCAGAAGATGTGCTAAAAACATATCCCTGGCAGCCATAACTTCAAGCATTCACCAAATATCAAAGCAAAAATATTCAAACTAAATGATAAAGTGACTTGATAGACATTACAATAATGAAAGTGGTTCTAAAATTTTAATTACATGATACAATGTGGGTGTTAGAATTTTCCAAAGTCCAGGGAAATGTATAACCATAAGAAATTTGAAACACTAAACTCTTGAAATTATAGTAAAGGCTCGATCTCTTAAATAACTGTCTTTGTCTATGTCTCAAAATATAAACATCTTAGATCATCTTCTAAAGGCCTAAAAAATTGTCATCACGTTGTACAAGTCTGGGACAAGTACAACGTGACGTCATGTCTTGTAAGAACACGAAATATAAATGACCTCCCCATTCTTGTTCGTAAAAAATAATCTCAGCAACTAACGAGTCAACTAATTTCCTCCCCGTGGCTGGACGCATGCTAAAAAGCATGCTGAGAATAAATTGATCATGACAAATATTTTGACTCGAAACATAAATAATTTAATAACATCCTAATTGTCTGTCTTATGCAGTATGTTATGAGTTGATTCCATAGACAAAGCGTTACTTTGTTCACCTCGTGTTCCTGAAAGCCAATAGGTCCAGAGGGCGTGATCCCAGAACGTAAATGGCGTCAAAGAACCTCAGCAAGTGAAATGGATGAATATTGCTATGCTTGCATAAATAAATTTACCTCCTATAGGTAACCTCTTATGTAGAATAAACGTTTTCGCTGCATTGTCTGTATCGCCACAGGTTAATTAACCTGGAAACGTAATCAGCACTGAATAACTTTTATTGCTGAAATTTAGGATTGAAAGCAGCAATTTTGTGTTTAAAGCTGAATATTCAGTTTTTGAAAGCTGTCATGTGAACTTATGTAGTTTAATTTTCAAGTACATTGTTAACAACGAATGCGTGAATATTGAGCTTGATTTTGTGTGTTGAGTGAAAGTTATGAGCTTACTTTATCTAACTGTTCCGTTAAACACTCGCAAAGTACTTGGAACTGATGAAAACACTGCAACTCTCTAGTATCTCTAGTTTACAGTGAAAATACAACAAATATTTCGTTTAATCTCCATTTTGGAAGATACAAAGATCAATCGGCAAATTTTCGACCAAAACAGAATATGTATGTCTCGGAGAATACTCGACTTTAAAGCTATTCGTCATGCATGCAGGAATGTTCGACTCATATGGCCTTAGACTTGCATTAAATTATTGAAAATCTTAAGATCAAAAATTCCCCAATAGTCAGGATTCCTCATAAACCGTCGGTTATGTTACAATAGTCTGCTTAAATCTATTATCTTGTCAGACAGATAAGAAAGTGAAAACTGGTTAAAATTAAGAACATTTAGTAAGAGCTAGCGATTCTTATTTTCGTGTAACCTGAGGCAAAGTAACTAGCTCAATTTAGAAAGTAAGTAACTCTCACCATCAACTACAATGGTTACTGGCAAAAGGATGTAACATAACATAAAAATAGTTGGCCCAAGATTGTGTACTGACTCCTTTTATTGGACCTTTGCTAATTCTTCAAGGACATTTCAAGACCAATGTATCTAAATTTCTTTATTGCTTAAATTAACAAGAAACTTGTTACGTGAATGTAAATTAGTCGAGAGCTTAAAATAATGGAACAGCAATGATGCGTAAATTTAAGTTAGAAGTGGCAAAGACAACTGGAACCTTCTGAAAGATTCTAAAGTATTAGAATATTCATTTCGTTAAATTCTTAAGTGTGAGTCCCTTTGACTTTAGAGTTCTTACCACATGGTTCTTTAAATTAGAAATTAACTTCACATTAAGTACCGATGTAAGAATCATATCCATTGTTATCCTGAAAACACAGTAATGATCTCATAACCATCAGCTTCTTTCATGTTTTCATTCTACATTTAACAATGTAAAAGTGTCAAAGAAAAATTAAAACTCACTCCAGACATAAAATTATCGACCAATACAATGTCAAGATATCAATAGGAAATAATTTCATGCCATCGTCGCTTTTGGAATGTCAGTTTATGGTTGCATTTCACACCATGCACAGTATGAGAAAACTGAATTAATACATATAATCAACAAAGAATTTCATCGAGGTGCTGCTATATTTAGAAAATCATTGGTAATTCCGCTATTTCAGATTATTTTAGAGATCTTAATGTCGATGGAAACTTAACTCTGGTTTTGAAAGCTGAGTTTTAGTTTAAAACAGCAATAGAGCTATATCAGTTCTTTGCATATTTCCATCATCCTTGCTCCAATGAGTTTTCTTCTTTTGCTATAACAGAACTCCAAATGTTTCAGCCAAACTGACTCAGGTCTATACAAGCCAGATGTCGCTGAGTGTTTGAAATTTCTATTCAAATAGCTTTCAACACTTGACAATTCTTTGCCTCCTGGAATTTTTTCCTCTTACATATGATCTGCTAAGTTTAAATCCAACAAAAACCTTTCCTGTCCTAGCAAAATCCCTGTCCCAAGCTTCTTTATCTCATGCCCTTGTGGTAGCAATCACGAATTATTCCTCTTGGTATGCCCCGTCTTTTTCTGTCAACTTATAACTTCTCTACCCATTTTCCATCATAATCCTTCTCCTTTCATTGCAAATACCCAAACCACCTCAGTCGACATCCTCTTATCCTTATCTCTTAGCAGATTGCCCACTCCTATTTTCTTCTTATCACATCTTTCTGTATCTTTTCTTGCCTTCTTTCCGGTGCTTTTGTCTATGCTGTTGCTTCTAATCCATGCAACAGTGCCAGTTTAACAATGACATGATGAATTCTGCCTGAAACGTTGTTACCAAAATTTTTGTCACATAGGAGTGACTTTCCTCAACTGTTCCACTCTGCTTGAAAGCGGCCGAAACTTCTTGTACTGCCAATACCAATTACCTAAATTCACTTACCCTTGGCACTTCTTCATCCCCTAGCTTGATAGTTCATGCCTGTTGGATTGCTGCTGGAATTCTGCTTTTGTTCCAATCGCTTTCATATCTCTTATTTTTGAAGCTCTGGTCCACTGCCCTTATCATTGTTCCGCTTTAACTCCTGTCTCTAAATAGATTGCTACATCATCTGCCTATATGCCCCATGCACAGTTACGTCTCATTTTAATCGCTCTTTTTGATTTGCAGATTTGCTATTCTTAGTTATGTAGCTCTTTCCCTTGTAGTGGTCGTTTAAACTTGTGATAAGCAACAGTTAAAATGTACTACATCACTAAAACGTGAACCATATCTACAAGTTCCTGTCCATGTGCATTAAAACGACTTAAATGATTTACGTAATTTACAACGTGGAAACCTGAATACGCTTAGTAAAGCAAATCTTCCAATCCTGTAATTTACAACTTAACCTTCATTTTTAGGTTACATTCAAATTAAGGGTAACAAGTCTCCTTTCGTAAGCGTGTAATGTCTTCCAAGGGAAATAAAAGAGAAATAGAATAGACTAATAGAGATGAGTCAGCTAGTGTATGACCGATTAAGTATAAGATATAGAGCATTCAAATTTTGTGATTCATGTAGCAGTCATTACCCATTCTGCAAGAATCATTTATTGTACTAGATCAACCTTTATCGACACCTGCTAAATATAGCAAATCAAAAGACATCTCTTCTAAAGCCTTACAATACTTCTAACTATAAAAGAAAACATATTATCAGAACTCTTTCAAACAGAGAAACATTTTCTGTCAAAATCTACTGCAAATGGATGTTACTTGCTATGATTAACATTTTTATACAAATGCATTACGGTAACTTCATATATTATCAATATAATGACATGTCCTGCCTTAGTAGTATCTAAATGATCTATATTATTGTTTGAGTTGTTTTTATTGTGTATGAATATTATTGAAATCAGATATTATAAAAGGAAAATCAGAATTTTCAACAAGCAGACGTTCGTACTTTACTAAGTCAAGTAACTGTTATCGCTTTGGATACATTTGTGTTTTCATTTCAATTAACATCCTTTGCATATTTAACTTGTTATGCCCCTTATAACAGTTATTTAGCTAAAACATTTACGTTTGCTGGTAGCAAATGTTCGAAACTTAACGAAATATCTTCGTTTGTGTAAAAAATCTAAAAAATTCTTTGCGCAAGAACAACAGTGTTTATATATTTATGCGAAGAGAATAATAAAATTCTCGTTTCAAATATAAACTGAAATTGAATAAGCATACCTGTCGTCTCCTCTCTATTAACAAATTTTGTTGCATTTAGTAACTCAAATAGACTGAAATTTCGGCATCTTCGGTTTTGTTCTTATTATAAGCTGACATTTCGAGAAGGTCCTTATTCCTCAAAGGATGTGTATTTTTTAGCCTACCGTCTGATAATCACCGATGTACGCAGGCTACTCATGTCCAGCTGTTACTTACCACCGGTCACTTCACCCAAAAGCAGTCCATCTCATGTTTTTTATGTGAATAGTCAAATATTTTTGTAAAACGATTTTTAAATCCAGTACGTTTACATATTATAACCTTGCTTTAATGCTTACAGCTGCATGCAAGAAAGAGCCTGAAGATAGAACAATGATAGTTGTATTCAGTCATATGAGCTAAGGAGAGTCATTCAATAGGGAGAACGTTTGTCATTAATAGGATCGAGACAATGGCTATATGTTATCGTTTGTTTAGTTTTTTAAATGCGGCAAAGCCTGGGAAATACCTAAAATTCTTGTAGATATTTCAAACCCAGCAAAATTTACTAACGGTGCCAAGAAAAATAGAAAATTCATAATAATAGCAAGTACCAAGAAAACAAGAAAATTCATATTAGATAATACTAGAATTATCTAATAGAAATCGCTTTTATTTCTTACAATTTAATTAGAGTATAAAACCACGGTATAAACAAAAAAATTTTCCAAAGATCTTCACTATGAATGTTCTCATTAAGCCTTAATACGACGGAATGGAACTTGGAATCAAAGACACATTAGGCAGCTTTTTATTACTGCATCATTATACCCTTCCCACAAGAGAATGAAAACAACTCAAAAAGCCACGGCTAAATAGTTAAGGTATTTGGGATGTCAAAGAAGGTAATCTTTTAAAAACTTTTTTTTAACTTTGACCGTTGTGATACAAATGCAACAATCGATCAAAATCAGCTATGAAGCTATGTCAATGTTACGCTTAACAAATAATTTGATATACTGTCACAAATACATAGTAAGATTTTTAAAAAGCCAATACTTTTTAACGATAGTTTTCCATTTCAAGTTACATTATTTTCTTTGTGTTAAAAGATTGACTGGAAAAACGAGTCTAAGAACAAACTCATTGTCAATTTGAAAAAGCAGACGTAATAGAAGCGAAAATTAGATAATCGTAAGTTCATCAACTTTGGTATACATTACGAAGATTCAAACAATATAATTTTACAAATGTCTTAAGAAACAAAAATGCAGAAAATACAGTGATCAATTCACCCATAGATAATATGGAATACAAAAAGACCTTATGCTACTCAAACATAGTTCTGCTACCATACATAGTCAATTGGTGTATCTAAAGAATGAACATCATACATAGGCCCTGATATCAACAGAACCATCAACATGGTTCTGACACCATACGTAGTTAATTGGTGTATCTAAGGAATGAGCATCATACATAGGTCCTGACATCAACAGAACCATCAACATGGTACTGACATCAAACATAGTCAATTGGTGTATCTAAAGAATGAACATCATACATAGGTCCTGATATCA
>JANTCA010024542.1:11337-22980 GCA_024741275.1 Chironex yamaguchii
GACATCAACAGAACTATCAACATGGTACTGACATCAAACATAGTCAATTGGTGTATCTAAAGAATGAACATCATACAATAGTCCTGATATCAACAGAACCATCAACATGGTTCTGACACCATACGTAGTTAATTGGTGTATCTAAGGAATGAACATCATACATAGGTTCTGACATCAACAGAACCATCAACATGGTTCTGACACCATACGTAGTCAATTGTTGTATCTAAGGAATGAACATCATACATAGGTCCTGACATCAACAGAACCATCAACATGGTACTGACATCATACGTAGTCAATTGGTGTATCTAAGGAATTAACATCATACATAGGTTCTGACATCAACAGAACTATCTACATGGTACTGAGATCAAACATAGTCAATTGGTGTATCTAAGGAATGAACATCATACGTAGGTCCTGACATCAACAGAACCATCAACATGGTTCTGACACAATACGTAGTCAATTGTGTATCAAAGGAATGAACATCATACATAGGTCCTGACATCAACAGAACCATCAACATGGTTCTGACACCATGCGTAGTCAATTGGTGTACCTAAGGAATGAACATCATACATAGGTCCTGATATCAACAGAACCATCGACATGGTTCTGACACCATACGTAGTTAATTGGTGTATCTAAGGAATGAACATCATACATAGGTCCTGACATTAACAGAATCATCAAAATGGTACTGACACCATACGTAGTCAATTGGTGTGTCTACAGAAGAAACAATGAAATAATACACCTAATGTCACCGGTAATCGGTCAGTCTGATGACCTCGTCACTGTTGAAGTACAAAGGAAACTTGTTTACTATGGTCACATTATGAGATCTATCGCCTTTGCAAAGACCATTATACCGGCCGGGTGGAGAAATGGGCACAAACCAAAAAGATGGGAACATCCCAAATAGGTTGGCCTCAGCGTAGCCGCATTGCCAATCTAAAGGCAAAGACTATTAGAGATCGTGAGGCTGTTACCTGTTGTGCTCCGACGATCGCCTTTAGACGATTTGTGACAAATGGAGATGGAGATAGAGAGGTAGAAGATACGTATGATGCGTGAATATAAATCTTCAGGGCTCAGAGGTAACATGTTGTATGGTGTTGTTTTAGCCCTTTTTTCTCTCCATTTTCAAATTTCATTTGCATATGCTTTTAAGAATTTGTAGTCCGATTTTCTTCAAAGACAATAAGTATTTTAGGTTATTTTGTTAACTTGACAGTGACGTACTTTGTTAAAGGTTAATATTGTTCAAAGCTGGACAACGGTAAGTAAACTTTACATACACTAACTGGGTAAAGAGATAATAATTTCAAATACAAAGCAAAATTTCTAACATATCTGGCATTAGTCTGTGAGTGATGCTGTCCATGATAGACATTCAGTTAATAAAAAAGACAAGGAAAATTCCGGCGTTGTGGAAAATTTTGAGTTAATGTCTAGGACATTTTTTCAGAGCATATCTTGAGGTAGTGATTTATAGAATAACTGTTGCAAATGGAAAACATGACATCAGGAAATGCATTATAATCAAACTGAAAGGCTTGTTCCTAGACTCTTTAACTTCAATATACTTATTTCCCCTCACTACACCGCTGGAAAATAATAATTCAGTACTAGCAAGCTTTACGTGCATTCCACCTCCATTTACTGTAAACAAAATGTACATCTATTGCTTCATTTCTATAGTATTCAGCAAATATTGACAGAAAATCAACTACTTTCAGCATGTCTTTTAATTTTAAAAGGAACTGCCGCTGCCGCTCTGTTCAGTATAAACCTGTAAGTCACTGGACAAGCATTAAGTGCCAACTTTTCAAAAGACTTTTCAAAACTGTCGCAAAGATGATTGAAGACCCAACGCCAAATATATCTACTTCCAGTAAAATGCTGTAGATCCAAGTTGTAAGCAGATCTCTGCTTTATCGTAAAAGTTATTATGGTTGGAAAACACGGCTTTTAAGACTAACACTTCTTCATCAGTCATGTAGAACCAATAGCGACAATAGTTAGGCTCATAATTTGCAGAGACAGGACAAGAACTTATCAAACCTTGCGAATCACATCTTGACAAACATTTTTGGCAAATGCACTTCTGTCGAAATTTTCTAAAAAGAGTTTAAAGATTTCATATCATGTCCCTGAGAATTATTTAACTTAAAACCTAATGTTATCTTGGTAAAGGAAACTGTCTTTTCTTCGTTATCAGATGCATCGGAAAATGTCAAATTTTGAGCATATCTTAATGCCGTTTAAAATATTGCACCATGCTAATACTAAAGAGTATTTAGAAATAAGCAGCTATGGCAGATAGTAAAGGAAATTCGACGGTTTACGCCAGTGAGTATGCATCGGTGATAAAACATGTCTCCTAAAGGCAGATCCTGTAAATTGTGTTACTTGCAAATAATGTAAATTGATTACATTTTAACAAAACTATTATTATGTTCTGTCTCCTTTCAGATACAATTTCCAAAGTCGCTTAAACAATTACAATTTACTCAAAAAATTTAGAGCTATTACAAACGGATGTGCATGATCAAAAAACTAGTCATTTGTTTGTAAATATGTACTTTAAAATCCTTTCATGGAAGTGGATTTTTTTTCATGTTCCTAAATACAAGTTGCGCTTGATTGCATTAACATTGTAAGAAATTGAAAGCATTAAGACAAAATCAATAGGTGTATAGTTAATATTTTACTAATATTGATTAAATGCTATTATAAACTAAGTTTACTCTTTAATAGTTAATTCAAACTGGTGAGGTGAAGAGGTGTTTAAGTTGATTTCAATAAAATATTTCACTTTAGACTATAAACACATCATGTGCTGTAGTCGAATAAACGTTTGCCATGTCTGAGTTCTTGAAAACATAAGAGATCAGATAGGCAAACACTCTATGTGAAAAACGTCATTTTGTATTAGTAAAATCAGCCAAGTCTGGCTTTTAGCAAACACTAAACATTAAACATCTCGTAAATTTAAATGTGTTCTAGTAAGTTGTGAAGATTCACGAGTTTGCCTTCTGAGATTAATTTAATCACTTCTACACAATGATGACGTATCATTTTCACATTTGCCTCCCTTCTTGACAAGACAGTAATCAGTCAGCCCTTTTTGACATGAAGACATAAATCTGCTTTTATCTATAAGTTAATATTATATTTTCTTGGCCTGTGTAAGAAAGCTTTGACGTTGCACTTGTAAGTATCCCAGAGCCCACACAAAGCTTACGGATATCGATTTCCGTAAGTAGACAAAACAAGTTTCATTGTATGTACTATCCTCAAAAGTATTGCGTGGTAAAATACGAAGAGAAAAATGAGGGAAGACAGCCCATGCTTGACAACCAGTGATGCAAACTAGAACCCAAACTACTGTCAACTACTGTGAATTGCTAACCAAAACATTTTGCTAGTTTTAGAACTCTGAAGGCAATTGGTCTGGGGGTCTAACAAGAACCGTAAGGTTTTCGATCAATGATTATTTAAAAGATCTCATGAATTTGAAATCCTTAAAAAGAGCCAATAACTGGGTGTTGCAATATACTTTATGTAGTATTGTTTCTGCTTTGGCTTTCGTTGTTTGCCATGGTACGTTTCTATAGAATTTCTAATTTAGGTAATTAGTTTTAAGTGTATTTGAAGGAGTTTTCTCATTTGATAGTATTTATAAGGTTGGTTTAATGTGATCATTAATGTTGTTTTTTGTAGTAAAGTACAGTATTTGTACGTTTGGCTTGTTTTGATTTTGTGTTGATGTTTGTTGAAAGTGGGATGTGGCTTCTCAGGGGCTTTATATTTACTTCATTGTAGCTTTTGTTATTGGGCAGTTGTTTGTTCTTCATGTGCATTAACAAAAAATTTTTGTGTAGGTTGTCGATTTAATGAGTATAAATAGTAAGTTGTAGGGGTTGATATGAGAACTGTTTCGCAGAAAATGTAGGTGTTATACAGTTGAATGTTGCTTGAGTAATCGTTTGAAATGTTGGAACACGAAGTTTTGGAAACAATATATCTTTACAAGGACGCTATTTGTTACATTGTCATTGTCCGAAAATGAGTAGTCAATGTATTGTTATTTGCGAAATTTTTACCAGTGTAAAAGTTGTTGTGAAAACAATTTCACCAAAACGTTAAAAATTATGATTGGAAATTTGTTTATAAGGATATTAACTTTTCAAAATTTTCATTACCTAGGAGTATATGTTTGCAAGATTTAGATTAAAGAGAAATGAAGGGTGCAGGGATTATATCTTATAATAAATGGCTTACGTTTTAATAGAAGGAAGAGATGGAATACTTGATACATGTGCTTAGATGACAATGTAACAGTTTCGATAGGTAAGTCAACACAGATGTTAAATAGTATAATTGACAACAAATATATAAATTATACAAATCAATGTAAAATTTCTTAATTCATGCTGATGGCAAAACTTTTCAAGGTGACATTTGGCTTCTCATGTTTGTTATATTGCACCCCTGAAATAGGTTTCCCTTAAGAAAGGAAAGAGACAATGGCCCCCTGAACCTCTAGTGCCGTTGATACAGCAACTGAGCAAATATGATGAAATTCGTTCGAAATAGTTGACCACCGGAATCTATTAGGAAACGAAATGATACGCTCTTATTACAGAGGTCCGATAAAGTTCGATCCTTTTCACCAAGAGTATGAAAAAACGCAAAACACATAATGCATTGAAGCCAGATTTTTAGTTACTTGTTTTCATGCTCTTAATGACGACGAGAATTTAACACACCATGTCTTGACCTGGAACATATTTGATGTTGCTTTTCACTACATTGATAATAAACACACAAAACTCAGTCCATTGAATTTGGGAATGTTTTTATTATCTTGTGTATTTGATTCGATTTATAACCTCCGCAAGGAGTCTATATATTTGTGGAGGTTTGTTTGTTTGTTTGTTTGTTTGTTTGTTTGTTTGTTTGTTTGTTTGTTTGTCTGTCTGTCTGTCTGTCTGTCTGTATGTATGTATGTATGTATGTATGTATGTATGTATGTATGTTTGTATGTTCGTTAGCAAGATAACTAATAAATTTTTGGATGGATTTTGACGAAATTTTCAGAAAATGTCCAACCTGCAATAAGAAGTAAATGATTCATTTTTAGAGACGGTCAGAAGAAAATTTTTGATGCTTCGATGCCACTTTTTCGGTAATGAGACTTTCATATTGATAATGAGGGATAACCCAGTTACTATATTTGATATCTTCATGAAAGTGACTAGCAACGATGCCATCGTGAGGAAAACCCCTGTTGTTTGAACAATAATACTGGCTTGGCGGAGGTTTGCGCTCTCGGAATGCTTCTAGTCGCTAATGTAGTCTGCAAAGGGTTCTCAGATTTTTAAATTATTCTCTAGAGCTTTAAAGTTTCGTGTAGTTTCCATTTGTGTAATTCACACATGATTTTACTTAAATACGTCAGTCAGAGAACGTTCGCACTTTTTGCGATTTGAATTCAAGCCAATATTTTCACTAAATGGACTTTTACATGATCTGTTTGTATTATATGTCACCTCAGGTTATTGATGAAAAGGAAATTAGCTTTCGATATCACAATAGGTAACATAATGGGCTTCATGCGGCCTTCTTCAAATATATATCTAAATTTCGTCAAATTAATTTGTGAACATTGAGAAGAAACGAGTCTTTTGCTACGAAATGTTTACCCTAGCACAAATACTTTCATTTCCAGCAGATTTAGTCTCACAGCAAGAAATCATGGTCTGGTCCTACAACGATTATATGCTTTATAACAATTTTTGATGTATGGGGACGAATAACATCGCAAAGTATGCTATCTACTTAAAATTGCTTTCAAAGTTGTACAATGGCCACAGTTGATGATTGCCGGCTTGACTACTCTGCTATTTTTATCAATGTAGGATAAGAATGCTTTTCAAAATAAGGAATTTTTTGTAATCAATATGTTGACGTATTGACTGAAAAATCAAATCAACTATTGCTTGACATTTCTCTTTCAATTACTGGGTAAAGGATTACTTCCTAAGCAGTTTGTCCGCCGTCATTTTTGTCACTTTTGTAAGTAGTGGCAAGACCCGGAGTGAAAGTGCTTTGACAAGCACAGCCGACATCAAATCTAAACGAATCAGCTGGGACCGGCCAAATATGTTCGATGTATACTAAGCTTTGACATGTTTAGCCGGTAATTTGACATATTGTTAAAGACTATTGTGCGCTCATATAGACTGCATTCCGGAAAAAAACCCAAAGTATGATTTTTGTTCTTAACCTACATTATTAATAATAAAAGTAATCACTTATTATCCTACCTTAAATCCCTGAGTAGAATAAGACAGTCCATACCTCATCCTTAAAGAGAATCTATTACCACCACTGGTAATAAGAGTTGTCCCCGCGTTTTGATAGGAGACCTTTAATAAAATAATTTTATTAAATTTTGAAAAGAAACAAAAAATAACTTTGGGAAACCTCTACAAAATTCTAGGTCAACTAATCATGCCACTTTACTATTTAAAATGAAAGTATGGTACAACACAGGTTGACGCGTGGGAATTTTCGGAAGTGAAAGTTTGATATATATGATGAAATTTCTATATATGGGTCAGTAATCAGCTTTGTTATATGCTATTTACGAATACAAAATTCAATAGATACGAAGAAATGGATGGAGTAAGTATACGGGAAAAATCCGGACCTCGAACAGGAGTTGATAATGGCGATTATTAGGTTTGTGTGCATTCGATATGAGTTCAATGAAGTAAGACGAAAAAGTATTCAAAATTGATATGCAAAATTTTTAAGTTTTAAAAATCTATTACTGTATAATCCCTTTTCGTGTCACTCAATGCAAATATACTCAGAGGACAAATACATGCGATATAATTTTCTTATAAAAGCGGTCCGGAAAAGTTTCTTTCCAGTGTAACAAGCTTTTATAGACTTAATGATCTCAAAGGGTAGGTTCTTAATTGCTTGAAAGATAAGATTGTGTCTGCTTTTATGGAACAGCTTTCGTTGCATATTAAACTCTTTCATAAACACAAAACAAGATGAAATTTAGAAGCAATGCGTTCAAATGGATTTATGGATATAGACAAACATAACATATATCATCAACTTCTGCTTACTCTACCAACGTCCAAGCAGGACTTCAAATATAAGATCTAGTTGTTTCCAAGCATGGATGTTGTCGCATTGCATCTAAGCCCCTGCTCTTTGCTCCTCTTTCGGATTATTTTTCTTTTCAGATAAATTTTATTATCGCCTTTAGCTGACTATTTTGTGTGACCATACAGTTCTAGTCTACGTGATTAGACGATTGCAGTGTCCAAGGATCTAGCTAATGTTGTACTCGAAGTTCGTAATAAGCATTCACCACTGTGATTACCTTACGATTCTATTAAATTTTTGTACATAGTTTTTCGGGAAGAAGAGAAATATTGTAGTTTCCAGGGATCTAGTTACTGTTGTAGATTACTGTAGATTACTGAAGTATTACTGTAGTTTCAGGGATTCGTCTCGGAATCGTAGCTATGGTGAAATTGACGCTTCTCGCAACTTTCCCGTCTTCTCTGAGGTCCGGTAACTTTGCAATGACGGTGTGACTGGTGTTCTTTTTACTAAAAGGAAATATCATCACCTGCTTTTTCAAAAACTCTGAGGATTTACAGCTCTCTCTTTCTAATCCAACAAAAATTAACAAGGTTTTTATCATATATGGTAGGGTCATATAACGTGATATTAAATATAATTATCACTTTCTATGAATGCCACTCATCCTAAGATTATACGGTGCTGGATTGCAATCGTTCAATTATTACTTATGGAGAGTATTTTACAAAAATATATCAATTGTATGACTTCAGTTATTTTGCTTGTTTCTTACACATTGTAGAACAGGAGCTTGTATTTAATTTATCTATTGTAATGTATTATAGTTTGGGTATGTTTATGTAAGGGATCACATCGCCTACTTATTTAGCAAATAGACTTGGGTAGTCTTGGAGGTCCTCCGTTGATTAGTTATGATAATTTTATCGTGGGCATGGATTAGGGTGAAAAAAATTGGCCTCTTATTAAGTATTCTGATTGACGTTCATCCTTGAGTTAAATCATACCGGAGAGGATAACATAGACAATATCGCTTTTTATATTGCCTCGTAGGATGTCAACTGACCTTTCATGTTTCTTTGCATAGGAAACAAGTGAATTTGGAAATTATGCGGTGATACCGATGAGTATACGAGAGTCAGCCTCATGTGTGTTGGGTAAGGAAGTTAAAGTATTCTTTGCTATTATGTAAGGCAATTTACCATTGATTAATTTATAGTTACACCAACTATTATTTTTATTGCTATTTTTATTGTAGTGGCCGACAGCATTCATGAACTTTAGAGATCATGGCGCACAGCTTGCATGATCTCATAGAATATTTTATGATGAAACTTCCCGGAGGTATCCATGAAGTGAAGTCATAGTGTCGAATGCATAACATTGTCAGTCATGTCACTATTTTGCAAATAATCTAGTCTGTATTTATAGAAGCGCATGTTAGACCTAGTGCAACTGAGTTCATAGTATTTTCTGTTGTTGTTTCTAACTCATTATGGGACTTTCACAGTGTATATTACTTTAAACTGTTGAATCTATATACATTCAACGTGGAAGATGCAACTATTATAGTCACCATTACAATCGAATTATTTTTAAAAAACTAGCTTACTGACATCTTACAGTGACAAAATATTTGTAACCAATTATAAACTAACTCCTTCAACTTTTGTAGATGAGCGCCTATCCTGGTTTTACGAACAAATACAAATTTAAAGCTATGAAACATTTAATCATCTAACCTCTGTTTCCTAATCAGAAAGACGTCTTATCTAACTGTACAGTGCCTGTTCTTCAAGGTGACACCTAAGGAGCTACTGTAGAATTCTGACAAACATGGCCTATTACTTGTTTTCTTCAGTGAACGTCGACCGCTTTATTGAAATTATCTCGTTCAAAAAAGCTCAGAACCTGTGGCATAATTTCAGATCTGATGTTGCAATTTTTGACAAATGAAAACTAATTCCTATTGTTGCTATTATAATCAGACCGGTTTTAAAATACCTTTGTACCATCATGTCAGCATATCAAATAGTTCTAAAAACAATGATAGTAAGAGCAGTTGAACAAATCGTAACAGGAACTGCCACCATGGACATAGCCCCTTCACGCTTAAGATTGTTAACAGATTTATTGCGAATAGGTATGCACCTCCACACAACTTTCTCTTAATCAAGTATCTTACTGTTAAACTTGACCTTTTCATTGCCTATCGTTTATTGGCCTGAGGTTAAAATGAGTTTTAAGTGATTAAAAGTACCTCGAAATTTATGGCTTCCCTTTTGACAGTCACGAAAACATCTGATTTTGCATTTGAAAACTCTGAAGAAAGACTTAACTTAGATACTGTTACTTTTCTTCTATTACGTACAAAACATATTCATATAAAGTTTTCAAATTCAAAGTATACACATCAGAATGTACAATATAAAGCAGTAGAAATCCATTATGAAGTAGTCAAGAGAATGACAAAAAAGGGATTGAAGGGAAACAAATTTTATGCCATTTAGATGGATTGATCTTTTACAAGAATAAAGAGGCAGTAGCTGCTTTTATTGTGCAATGTATTTACCACTCAGTCAATTGTGACCATTCATTTTGGAATTTTACAGGCAACTTCAGGAAAGACTTTTCTTAATCTTAAATGTGAACATATTTGAAAAGTACATTCTGATTTCATAGGTATGTGATATGGCGTAACTATCATGTATGGCAAATTTAACAATTATAAAGTGAAGTTTGGTGAATACTACGATAGGTTTGTGGTTTAAGTAATATTGTTGTCACCAGCTACATCTTGTAGGTATTAAACATCTTGAGATAATACAAGACCCTGGAAAACGCCTAAGGTCACAACTTATCCCTTTGAAAACATTTTTATCTTTTGCAAGACTCGCAGTCCACTGATAACCTTCTTTGTTCTAATTTGCGGTCTTCCGCTGTCTTTAATCACAAGATAAAAATTTTGTTAAAATATGCACGTAATTTTTCTCTGTCTGGCATTATAGGCTATGCAACGTTCGAAGAATTCAAAATGAAACGGTAATGATTTATAACTATAATGCGTATCTAAAGTACAAGTAAGGCATATATCCTTATTGATTCCCTTTGTCACCTTCCATTCGCATTCCAAAATAATAAAGTAACTCAAACAATTTTAAGTAATTAAAAAAATATCAAGATACAGCAAGCATAGCTATTTATGAGGTTATCTTACAAGTATCTAACGAGACAGTGCTCCAGAGATGTTTTGGGAGCTTCCAAGCGCAGTCAAACATTACCATCAAGCAAGCATGGAAATCTCTTGGTTTTTTTTGTTTGACCAGTATGGGTACCTAATAACCGGTTTAGTTTGTAAAATTATACTTTGCAGGTGTTTGAAAAACTATCCTGAATTTAAGAAGTCTCACCAAAAAGTAAAGAAATATCAAGAACACGATGCAGCTGTTTCGTTGTTGCCATCTCGAGAACTGGTTAATCTTGTTCTAACTTAAATGAACACTGGCAAGTGCAGATTAATGGCAATGTAATATTCCAAGTAGGAAAGTGGCAAGGCCTTGTACTTATTTTTGCCATATTTTTCTCATAATTAAGCTAACAGTTAACATCAGATGTTCAAAGAGCTACGTATATATGATGATTTGATAGCTACCTCTAAACATTTATTAACCGGAAGATTGTGATCTAAGTTATGGCCTCTGATATGGCTAATATATTTGACATTTTTCTTTGATATAACAAGGAGATATTTCAAAAGTTAACAACTTTCATGGAATTTCTTGATCGAACAAACATTTGCAAGTCTTGGTATTTACCCCTTTTGGACTCATGAGATTTGCGCAAATTTGTTACAAATAGTTTAATAGCTGTAACAATAGGTATAGATGTTTAATTGTCGATGATTGCAACATGGCCGCCTAAAATTTATGAAATAACTGATTAGGATTTAAGTAATCAATAAGGTCATTGAAGGGTTCGAATTTCGTTTTGGGAGACTCGTGATAGGCCAAGGTTGTCACAATACAGTTATACCTCTATAAATATCACGCCTGGAGCACATTAGTTATGAAGTTGGATAAAATGTGCAGTTGAGATTCTGTCTTTTCTTTGCAAAGAGAACAGAGGTTAAATGAGGAACAGTTTCATAGTTTTGTATTTGATTTTGTTTGTAACGAGCGTTTGCTTCATATAGAAGACGATAGCATGGCCATTTTCTTGTTCCATAATTTATCCAGAAATATTATCGTGTAGCGATGTAATTATCAAGTAACAACAAACTAAATCCATCTAAGAAAATCAATGTTCCGGTAGCCAAATTCACGTCTGAGCAACAACTACAACAACTAGCTCAGTTGGCAGCAGGGATGGCGCCAGGGAAGAAATGCTGGGGGGTGGGGCTGTAATGTCAGAGTGCCGACAATGAGTGAACCAAAAAAGTTTTGTGGTAATTCAAGTTCACTGAGATAACAATGCAACAAAGAAACCTGGAAGTGAAAG
>JANTCA010024553.1:4156-22980 GCA_024741275.1 Chironex yamaguchii
GTTTCGCTGCAGGTTAAGTGCGTTTAGAATGCAAAAGTGCAAGAAAATGAATGTGAGTGATAGAGCATGAAATGTTATAAAATGGCAAGGCTATAATAAGGCTTTTTGACCAAGAATTTGCAAAATTCGAGGCATATAAGAATCAGGTTCAAATAGTACTAATATGCTTAACGAGCATGTGCAAGTACGTTTCGCCTCAAAGTAAGTGAGTTTAGAATGCAAAAGTGCAAGAAAATGAATGTTAGTGATATAGCATGAAATGACGCAAAATGGCGAAGATATAGTAAGGATTTTTGACCAAAAATTCTCAAATTCGAGAAGTAAAAGAATGAGGTCCTAATTGTACTAATATGCTTAACAAGCATGTGTAAGTACCTTTCGCTGCAAAGTAAGGGAGTTCAGAATGCAAAAGTGCAAGAAAATTATTGTCAATTAGATAGCATGAAATGACGCAAATTAACAAGCCTATAGTAAGGCTTTTGGCAAAAATTGGCAAAATTGGAGAGACGAAAAATAAGGTTAAAATATTAAATATATGCTTAGCAAACAGGGACGTTTCGCTCCAAAGTAAAATTCTGGCTTTTTAAAGAGATAATTTAATGAAAACTTGTAGCTTAACTAGAGTACTATAACATGGAAAATATGATTCAATTTTTTTCCTTTTGACCCTGGCCTATGCCACTAGTCATTTATTTTTCATCAATAAAAATAATTTTCAGACACAATTTTATATTTTGACTTGCATGACTCTCTAAGTATCAAAGTATTAAATTAAATACAGGATCAAACTCTCTTTAATATTATTTTTACAATGTGATATGCAGAAATAAGCAATTATGTTGCAACAGTCATAACCCACAATATTGTAACGTTAATTAACTGAGGCGCAAAATAAATCGATATCATAAAACAGCTTAAACAAAAATGTCATGGGGACAATAATGGAAAAATAAAACAAAAGATGTTCCTTTTTGTTGTCATTAAACATGTTTACAACTCAAGTTGGCTTTAATACGTAAGCTTTTGCAACAACACAGTCGTGTGATCAAACCACAATTGAAATCACTGGGCTAGTAGTAACTGTACTTAATTCGCCCAAAACCTAAGTACAGGGAGACCGCAATTTGACTTGATCACGGTGAACAACAGTCCTTGATTGCAACTAAGGGCCTGTTTTAAATTGTTCAGTTTCGCTTTTCAATTTAGCAACAGCACGCTCTTCGCGAACTTATTTCTTAAATTGTTGAATAAAAAGTGTTTTCAAGCAATGTTAACACCATGGAAGTCTCATTCCTGCGCTTCCAAACAGTTGTTAATACTGTTTCACGTATTTTAATAACAATGATATTGTCTATGTAACGGCTATCTTGAGATGGACCAAGAAGCATAAATTCCGAATGGGGCATTTTGAAATTCAATATAGTGACTTTGGAAATCAATCATACACAAGGTCCCAAAGGTGTTTAACGCAAGGACATGCAAGAAAGAGATGTTTGATATCCTCATTATGTGTTTCACAACATGGGCAGTGATCTGTACCAACAAGAACAGCCCCGAAAAGAACTCTTTAAGTTGGTAGAGCATTGTGCCAAATTTTCCAATTAATGATTGTACTTTTCTATTTGTTAGAAGATCTGTGTAGCCAGCGAAAGAAACGTTACTCCATATCTTGCCAATTACAGATCTAGTAGATGTACGGCAACATATATGTTGATAAATAAGCTTAGTTGTCAAACAAGCAATAGAAAAATTCTTGTTATCAGGTTTAAGTAAAATCGTTGGAATTGATATTGAGCATTCAGGCTCACCATGATTGATGATGCTTCTGCATTGTGATGGAATTGCTGAAAATACTTTAGAAATAGATCGTTGACAACAAACTGAGTTGTTAGATTCTAGCTCTTGTATAGCAAGAGCAGAAAGAAAACCTTTACACACAGAATATAAAATATCCCTAATAGTGATAATTCGTTTAACAGACAATGAATATGATAAAGATACTGTCCATTAACCAGTATATTGGGGTTGATAAACAACGGCTCATCTAAAATTTGAGCAAACGTTTCAGATTTCCTAATAAATGGTTGCGAGTATTTGGCTCAGTTAAACAGAAGCGACTGGTACAAGAAAGGCAGATTCCTACAACGGGTGATAGCACATTTGAAAGTCAGAAAACCAAGATAAAGGTTCGTATATCTATAAAGAATGACTGTTTACACAAACCGTTCTTTTGGCATTCTATTAAGAGCACCACCACATGAGTTGAAGTGCGATGACTTTTTTATTCATGTTAAAAATGTTCCAGCCACCCAAAGCTTTTAGCAGTTGAATTGTGGCTCAAGCAACTCTGGCTAATTTGCAAGACCAGCCAAAACATGGTTGTCATCTTTTTAATATATTACTTTGGTGGTACCAGAACCAAGCACGTATATAACGTTTTTGATGAGGCCAAAATGAGGGCAACAGCCTTACCTTGTAAACAAAGGTTGCCACCTTTCCATAAATATATTGCAAGATAGCAAACATCTTTCATAAATGTGTAGCCGAATAAAAAACAATAGGAATTCGTTCACCGGATCAAAAAATGCATGATTTGCATGCTTCTTTAATATTCTCAGGCAAAATGCTTCATATCACAAGAGCGTCATTTTGTGTTTCTAGTACGATTTTATGATAAATGAGTCATTAGGGAGATGTAAGGTTGCTATAAAAGTCCTACCGTTGACTGTCTAGTTCTTCTGACAAACGAACGTGCTGGCACAGGAGAAGCTTATGATGAAAGATTGTTAGAGGATAAATGATGGAAGCTACGTGACGAAATAAGACTTTTAACACGTTCAACATCAATGCAAAATACATGGCAATTGCTTCCTAAAATAAGCATGCGAAAGATGTCTGCCTACTCGATATCGGCAAATGACAAACTTGATTATCATACCACGTAGCGGGAGATGACCAGCAGATGGTTTTGAATTAAGTATAAAGATAAATTGTTGCTGGTAAGTTTGAAGTAGGAAACTTTTAATTCATCTCTTTCTTATCACCATATCTGAGATGGAAACCTTGTAATATAACTGACCCATAATCATGCGCATCGTAGTTAGTCTTGTTATCACGTTCAGTAAAACATCACAAATTTCCATTGAGCTGTGTTAGCAGCTATGAAATCCTATTTCGGACGGGTAGTACCTTGATTTGTGCCAACAATTAGGAAATTCGAAAGGGCTTCGTATTGTCTCTTAGCTTTGCATTGTTGGACGAGAGAAGAATGATCATCTGACAATTTTGACGGTAGGCAGGCAATAGCAATTTTGACACTCTTTTTGAAAGTAGGAAAGTAAATGACTTTTTTAAGTTTAAATTTGCATTTACACCGTTAGGTCTTGCTCAAGATAATTAGAGATTTCGTTTATATATTTGCTTCAAGTATGGATGCTGGTTTCACTTAGAAAAAGAAACTAAATTCCCGTCTTAACTTGCACATGTTCGTTGAAACATATTCCTCCGTTCATGTACTTAAATTGCATCGAAACGGTTAGGTTTTGCTAAATGCAGCCATTTTCCTTTCGTGTTCAGCTTGTTTATAATGTACTCGACAAAGAGAAGAGACGAAGAAAAGCTATTTGATGATGAGCAGACTTGGTATGTACTAAATTAGCCCACTATTTGATTTGGAAAGAATATGTTCCTTGATGTTCAATTTTTATAACAGTGCTTCATCAGATGTATTTTCGTTCGCAGGGATAACTTAATAAACTGCAATTAAATTCAAACAAAACCATATAAAACAAAGTTAAACCCGACTAAACTAAACATTTTAAACATAACTGTAACTATATTATATTGCCTTAGTTCTCCAGTACAAAGGTCATACTTGTAATTCAAAAGTGGTATTGTCACCATCATCTTCTTCAGCACCGGTCCGTTTCAATGCTGGCATTCTCTACGATAAGAAAATGATAGCTACGTCGCATCGTCCTCTACGTCATCACCGGATTGATCGTCTGTCTTCTTTGCTTTAATACCTTAGAAAGGAGCTCCTACTTTATTTTCTCTGCGTCTCGGGGTTCGAACCTTTTTCTCTTTTCTTCTGAACATTTTACTTTGGTGTGACAGCATCCACCGTCCTCCATGTGAACGTGGGCAACATCCTCCACCGTCCTCCATGTGAACGTAGGCAACGTCCTCCACCTTCCTCCATGCGAACTTCGGCAACGTCCTTCTCCTTCCATTTTGTTTTCCAGAGCACTTTGTTTTTTGACGTGGTCACTGTTTTCATCTGTAATGATCAAGTGGACCTCAGGAATGATTCAGCTCCGGACAATACTCGGTGGTACTGATATTCCTGTGCAATCAATGACAATTTCATAATCCTGGTAATGGAAGTGGATATTCTCTAATCTAATTATAAATTATTATTTCTACAATGTTTGCTTGTTTTTCTTGTTCTTTCCAGTTTTGCTGGCTTCTTCTTTCTGTGTTTTATTCTCAGGGAAGCTCTGCTGATTGACGACATTCTTGCTGCAATATTGGAATGCCGATGATACGTAAGTAATTTTTCAACCACTATTCATATATGATTATCTAGTTTTTACAAGAAATGGTTCGAGTTGCCAGTAGTGTTGAAATTGGAATTCTTGGAATGAATATTGCAAATTGCTTTTATGTATGCAACTGCCTAATATCCAAATTAAGAGAACGTATTTTCAATTCTGTCTACATCTTTACTCTTTCCCACAGATTCTTGGACAGTACGCGGATAGGATGTCCTTTCAAATGAGCAATCGATAGGCTAGGGATTCCAAGAGACCAGTTCTGACTATCCACTGTTGCCTCTAACTCCCTCTCGAAAGTAAGTGACTTTGTTGTCGTTAGAAAATTTGTAAGCACCATATTTTAATCGTAAATCCGCGGAACTGATGTGACACCACAGAATTGACGAGTTTCTACACCTTTACATAGAAAAGAATCTTAACATTGCCTTGTATACCAGGCTTTACCACAAGGAATATATTTGTTCTCACTTCTGTTTACGTGATGTTGTTTATGTTCTTATGTTTATGTTCTTGTTGCTTAATTCTCATGGTCTTTTGGTATTTTCTTGACATCTTTACTTCTAATCGATTTGGATTGCTTTCCTTTATGCTTGTTGTCCCTCTTTTTTTCCCTAATGAGTGAATTTATTTCTGTTTCTAACAGAAGTCCTGAATACGATATGCATGTGACATGTGAAATAGACTGCTCATTAAGACTGCTATGCAGCTGCTTCATTGGAAGCTTCCCTGAATCGAAGGTAAGCTTGATTCAATTCACTTTTGACAAATTTTCCGAAATTTGGGGGTACAATTGTATTGACTATATAATGCAATGGTTGTCCTATTCATCCTTCTCGTTCCTTGCCTATATTATATTTTCCCTCTTCGCAAGTCCATTTTATCCTTGAACAACATACTCAACCCACCAAATACAACAGGAGAACCAGAATGTTGTCTTTTTTTCTCATTGCAAAGTTTATCACAATATACATTAAAAAATTTGTTTTAAGGGTCCTTGTGTTGCTCTCGTTTCCAGGTGAAGTAAATGCAAATGCGAGGGGAGTAAGATATCAGGCAGTGGGTGTAGTCGGCTAAGCAATGCACGTTGATGGTAGTCAAATCAAAAAGCAAGATGTCCGTTTCGCACCAATTTCACGTGGAGTTTGCATAGTCCTTAAATCGAGTTTAAATTGAGCTTATGTCAATGCAAATCGAGCTTATATCAATGCAAATCGAGTTTATATCGAGTTCAAATCCAAGTTTATATCGAGTTCAAATGAGTTTGCATGGAGCTAAAATCGAGTTGGCATTGAGCATCGATCGAAAGGAAAAATCGAGTGATCTGTTCTTTGGTAATTAACATCGAGGAGGAGAAATCGTAAGTTATATGTTCATATTTTTCGAGTTTTAGTAATCTGGGCGACGGGCACAATAAGCGGGTAAGTGCATTTTTTAAATTTTTTATTAAAAATGGAAGTATTTAATTGTCTGGACTTCGTTATCCTGTCCTGAAAGTTGGCAAATTGAAACTTTAGCATCCATCTTTTGGTTCGAAACCTAAAATTGTTGTCAAGTTGATTTCTACCCATGTCAGCGATTGAGGGGCCGTTTAACGAAGTTCAAAAGACGAAGAAAGAAGACCAAAGACCTTACTCACTTTCTGCTTGTACGTAAGCGTTCTCATCATAAGTTGTACATTGTTTATCTTAGTGTAAAAGTGCGATAGACCTGCCAGCCATTGTGCGACGGGTCTGCGGCTTTAATTAAGTAAGCGCGAGTAAGTTAAAGCAAAAGGTGTTTAAGTAGGTGTATTAGGCCAAAACAAATAGGTATTAAGTTCATAGGTAGGTGTATTAGGCCAAAACAAATAGGTTTTAAGTTTCTAGGTAGGTGTATTAGGCCAAAACTTAGTGGTTCTAAGTATTTAGGTAGGTGATTTGTACCAAAGCGTAAAGATATCCGGTCGACAAGTAGGTGTATTAGGCCAAAACAAATAGGTTTTAAGTTTCTAGGTAGGTGTATTAGGCCAAAACTTAATTCTATTAAGTGTATAGGTAGGTCATTTTTACCAAAACGTGGAAGTTTACAGTGCATAGGTAGGTAGGCTAAAACTGAGTGGTGGAAATATGTTGACCCAGAAAACAACTGGGTCAGTTACACTAAAACATCGGGTCAGGTACACCAAAACATCGGGTCGGGTACACCAAAACATCGGGTCGGGTACACCAAAACATTGGGTCGGGTACACCAAAACATCGGGTCGGGTACACTAAAACATATATGCAAAGGTAGGTGCATTGACGACTCATGACCAGGTAAGCACTTCTGTCAAGAGGATACGGACGACATGGATTTGATGAAGGAGGACGAGAAATGGAGACAGCATGAGAATGAGGAGTTGCATTAAATGTTTCTTTGGAGAGAAGACTGTAAATAAAGGAACTTTTGCATTGGTGAACTTGTAGATGTTATGGACTAGTAGATATGTGTAGTTAAATACGTACTTCCTGTAACGCGCAAGCAAAATATTTGGCAATACATAAAGGACTAATCAATCACACTTCTTAAGGGCCCAAAGAAGTGAACGATTATTCCTCCGCTGCAAAAAATGCCACGCTTAGCGAAGCAAATACATTATTGTATGCATAGTTATGTGATTTAGAAAATATATTTGAAATGAGATGTGAAAAAAGAAATGTAATGATAGATGTAATTCTAGTTAAAGCACGTTGATTGTAACCTTGTTTTTGATAGTAGTTGATGTGTAATTGTAATGGATCGAAATCTTGGCAAGCTGCTTGTATACAACACGATACTGTTCCTATCGATACAGGAAGAGAGACTATGAACAATGAGCAATGGACTTTACCATGAAGTGTAGGTTTTTAGTGTAATATAGGTTAGGCTGCTTGCGCGGCAAAAAAAAAACAAAAAACAAAAACACGGCCTCGGCTTCAGACAAATCCTGCGACAATGAGTGGGAGGCGTCCCATGATACCCCTGCCACAAGAGCAGCTAATACAGGCATGGTTATTCCATTTTCTGTTGGGCCCAGGAAAGTGCAATAGTCATTAGCTGGGGGACAGGAAGCCAGTCGTCAGCTGAGGTTGTCATTTCAAACGAAAAGTGTATTCTATTGCCTATCGATCCTGAGTATTCTTTCTGCGTCTTGCTTTTAATTATTTTTTTTCCGAGTTACGCTTTTCCGACTCAGGTGTCTTGCATCTGAGCCCGACTTTGCCTCTTGGTCTTACTTCCAAGGACTAATTTGTGTGAAGTGATGTCGTTGTTTCATAATTCTGAGTATTATTTCTTCTAAGCGCTGTTTTGCGTCTTATTCCCGACTGACGTCTTTGCATCTTGACTAACCTTTGCTTTTTCTAACCTTTGCTTCTAAACTTTATTTTTGCGTCTTTTTGCCGAGTTATGTTTCTGCGTCCTAATCCTGAGTGTTGATTTCTACGTCTTGCGGTCTTAGCGCTAATTTTCCTCTTAGTCTTGCTTATAAGTAAGTCTTATTTCAAGTGATTTCGTTGTTTCTTAATTATGACTATTCCGTGTCTTGCTTCTAAGCGCTACTTTGCGTCTTTTCCCGAGTTAAGTTTTTGGTGACTTGATCCTCAATCTGCGACTATGGTCTGACCACTACTTTGCCTCTTGGTCTTGTTACTAAGCGCTAAGGTTGCGTCTCATTTCAAGTGATGTTTCTTTCTTAATTGGGGTATTTTTGCGTCTTGCTTCTTAGCGCTAATTTGCTTATCATTCGAGACTGAGGTCTTTGTGTCTTGAGTGTCATATTTGCGTCTTGGTAGCAACGTCGATCCTTGCGTACAGTATCCGAATGTCGTCAATTACCTCTATTTAGGCGTTATGTGCTATATTCCTAAACCTGGAAGTAATTTGCGAGTCCAATTTTCGTGGAGGACAATCTGTACATGTACTATACAAAGGTTCCTTAGCTAGGCGCTTAAGTTTTAACTGCATCACGCGTAAAGCAAGCGAAAAGGGTTTGATTACTGACGGTGACTTCGTCATAGGTATACGTCGTATACACAGAGAATGTTGTATTGAGACACGACGATTGTCTTGTGAGGGTTAATAACACCTTGATGATCAAAATGGTAAATGGCCTGTGAACGACACGTGGCCATGAATCATTCATACTGTTAGTTTAATTTTCCTGCAGGCCAACCAAGGTGATGAAAGAAGCACGGGTCCTTTAGGAATTTTGTGTCGAAATGCGTCAATAATGGTCTTCGTCTGCTATTCAAAATACACTTCGTAGCTCAAGAAAGTTTCAGTACAAATTGTCAAGGCAAGAAAGCCCATGTCGCATGCCAAAATTGTGAAAAGATCGCTGGGTTTCTTTAATAAATTCTGGGTTAGTCAAATACTGTTCACTACTAACGTACACACACTGTTTTCTTCAATATTTTGAATGATCAAAGAAGGGGCTTGTCCTGGAAAATTTGAGAGCTCTCACTTTTGACCCAAGCCCATTTATAGAAACACCACCTAAAAACGGTTGAAATTTTGAAATTGGAAATTTTTAAATGTTTCACACTCAGTCGATCAGGCTTCTGACAGAACATAGTAACCAAATGGTTCTCAACATAACAAATCAATAACAAGTCAAACCGTTACGCCTTGTGTAACGGGAGCTCCTCCAGGCCTCGGGCTCCTCAGTGACTACCCTGGCTACATTGCCACTTGACGGTACTAGTAAAAATGATAAAGTAGAACTGCTTAATACATCAAGGCTTTTAGCCGTTGGTGTAAATAAGAAAATTATACTGCATTCACAAAGCGAATGCCAACGGAGCTTGGAGTGCTGAGTGGTGCTCTAAGAAAAATTTTCAGATTTTTAACCCCCTCTAGATGAGCTAAAAACACTACAATTTCTACTTATTTTTGATTTCTGCAACACGATTATTAACGTAAAAGGTGGACAAAACATAATATAAAGTATCATACAACACATAATACACAAACTAATAGATATACACAAGAAACTACTATGTCAAAGGTTTCTTTTCTTGTTTCATTTAGTACCTAAGAGAGTCCACCATGGTTGGAGGCGACAAGGAAGAACATTTTTCAAAATCTATATCTCTGGAACGGCTATAGATGCTATCCTGAACATTCAGAGGGAAATATAAAATCAACAACTCGACCAAAAAATTCATAATAAACTAGTAAACCTTTGTTTATTACTTGATTAATGTTCAGATTTTTAGGCAGTTAAGTGACATGAAACACTTTGGAATTCAAATTTGATAACAAAAAGTAAAACATATAATGGAAACAAAATGTCTTACGAAACGTTTATGTAAAAAAAGTTAGGTTTATGCTTTACCTCGCTCTAAAAAGAGAAGCGGAAGTACAGCTTTGAGTTATAGTTCTCTTCGCGTAGAAGTGAAGGTAAACAAATCGTAAGTCACACAAAGCAATAAAAGCAAGGATCTTTAAAATCAATATTATATTTATACAGCAAAAGAGCAAAGAGATCGTATCTAAGAGAACAAATAAAATAATATAAAAAAGATTAATCAATAAAACATGAAATCAGACTAATCAAAATAAATACTGCTGTATTGATATCTATCTATTCAGCAACTCTTTTCTTATTTATTTATCACTAACAACGGTTTTTACAAAAAAACCCCAAACTTTTTGTAAAAATTTTTTGGAGGGCCTGCCCCACTGCCCCCCCTGGTGATGATTAGATTATATTCTAAATATGTTTCGTTTCTTGAGATACATGCAATATATTCGTATTATGTATGATTGCAGAGCCACATTATTTCTATTCAATGGGTAGCATGAAACGTAAATCTTATTTTTCTCATAAACATAAATTTTACCTTGTAAGAGCTAACTGTTAAATACATTTTTCAAAACATTAAGATTGGGCCGATTTACCCATAAAAAATCAAGACATACAAAATCTACACGTACAAAATTTACATGTAACAATATGTTAGCCGTGTACTGGTGTACTATCAAGGTTAGCTGTAAATTTCAGTCCAACGGATACAAGATGCCAAGAAGTTTTGAAAAAGGACGTTTGAGCAGTGCAGTAGGACAGTCTTACAATGAAGCTTCTGTAATGAAAGGGGAGTAAAAAAGAGTGAAATTGCTGTTTTACAAGGAGAATACACAATGCCTTTACATTTGGCCATCTGATCAGGTTGGCAACCTTTTCATTATGGTGGCCTGTAGTTCATCTTCTGGAGCATATCATTGTTTTGTATTCTAGAGGAACTGTACACGAGAACGAAAGTAGATTCTTGCAGATTTTACATTGCTTAATCGAGAGATCTTTGATGATGAGAAGGATTTACTTAACCATTCATGTGACAAAGTGTAACAAAGTAATACCTAAGACTTCATGTACACAATCTCGAGCATGAGAAATGTTCGTACATTCAAACTTATCCTGGTCTGAAGGAACTCTCACTAACTAAAGCCTCAGCAAAATCAAAGACAGCCTTGGGTCAAGAGAGCTTCTTTATGGACATTGCAGCATTTCAGAAATTCTACCTACAGACGGATTATCCATATTTCTATTGTACAGAGTTACACTCCCAATTAGATCTACAAACGGCGAACGGACTTATTTATAGCTTGAGCTAGTAGAAAACAAGTTACACTCCACTATTGGACGAAGTAGGCATGGATCCTTGATCCTGTTGAATACTTGAAAGAATTTGACTCCACAAGTTAACCACAAAAATACAGTGGACATATTTGCTAGCACTACCTTGCCAAAACGTTGAAAATGCGACAGTCTTGGCCTCTCTGGGATTTTCTCGCCGAAAATTGCTACATTCTTTTGTTATTAAAAGCGTTAGATTCCTTTGACATTCTTGAAATTTAATGACAACTACAAAAACAAATTTTGCTCTTACTTTACGAGGTCCCTTTGACCTTGAAGCCCTTTAATTTACTCCCCTCTGCCCTCTCTCAAGTCTAGTCATGAAAATCAATATTAAAAACATTTACAAAATGTATTAGGTGTATTGATACAGTTTCATTTTTTTTTATTCCAAATTCACATACTTTTGCATCAATACAAGATGGTGCAAAAAAGTAGACAATCTACGCTATGTCTTCAAGATGATGTTTAGGCCAATACTTCACCTTGAACATTTCCTATAGGGATGCAGTTTTGCTTATATCTGTTAAAGGAGAAAATAGTGCTATAAGACTTGGTTTTTGTCACATATTTTGTCAGCTTGTTTTCATGATGGTCTCTTGGGCATGAATAGCCTCCATACACTTAACTTTTAAAGTGAAATATTCACACTAAGGTTTGTATTCTTTTGAAAGCATTTTTGATTGCAACGACAACTTTCTATTCAAAAAAGAGAATCAATGGAAAGTGGTAACCTAAACCAACCTTCATTCTTCCAACTAGAACCTTTGTTGATTTAATGTCATGACAATCTATATACAATCAAAATTTATATAAAATTTGCGTAAAGAATAATTTTCACTTTTGTTCTTTTGGATTCCAATTTCGCGTCTTTTTGTAACAATAACACAAGCATTTAATCAATTGTTTTGCCGGGTAGACTTTCTGTTTGTGGAGGAATTCAGTTTCATGTTTGTACATGTAATCCAATCATACATATCTGTTACTAGATTAAATTGGTTAAAACGTACATGTTTGCTGAAAAAAAAATCGTGCTATTGGGTTTTCAGTAGGTGTTTGCTACGGCTATACTCCTTGAGTTGATTGTGACATTGGTTAGTTTATTGGCATAAAAATATACGTACAGTGAAACATTGTGAATGGATGCAGTTTCATTTTCGTTCTTGTAGATCGCAATTTTTATCAGTCCGTCAGTCAGTCAACTGCCTCATTCTTCGGGTATGTTCTCATCCCTCGATAACACAAAATGCAGGCTTAAGTAATTCTTTTCTGCAAGATTGTTAACTTGAATGACATAGCTTATATGAAATAACCTATACAATGTATAGCTCCTTCAAAATGTATGTGTAAAAATGCATGTACATTTTTGTGTTTATAGATTCCAAGTACCTATGTCTCAGTAACCACACAAAATGATGTAACAAGGCTAGCAAAGAGACGTTTTGTGCCAGATTGTGTCCTTGATGATTCCTAATCATAAATAATTTATGCACACTGAAAATCGTTTGCAGAATGTTTGACACTATCTCTCTACAACAACGAAAAATGAACCAAGGAAGTTTGCGTCTTTGACTGATTCATAGCTATGGATAATCAGTATATCCGTGTATTGTCCATAAATGTGATAATGTTTTTGCAGCAGTAAAGGCGATCAACTCCTGAAATGAGGGAGATTTGGGTGCTAATGAGGTTTCTGAATTATTATAAATATATGAAAGAAAAAGCATGCTTACAACAAAAAGTATTTTAATTCATACACTGTAGACAGTGTACATCATGTTAATCATTTATCCAATAAAAGAGCGTAGACCCAAATGTCACAGCCTATAAGCTGTCTCATTCTGGAGTGCACTATTTGAAACTTGATTTAATTAGATCCGTCCAGTGTCTAGAAAATGCATAAAAGTCTATTACAAGAAAAAAAACACTTTATTTCTTCCATTATTGATACTTTAAATGCATAGAAAGCATTCATAGCGGAATGAGTTACAGCAGTTCATTACATCAATGTATAATCCTAACAAACAAGTCCACGAAGACCCTGTCGGGAAATGACTTATACAATGTCAAATATAAGTTTGCATGGTTTGAAGAACCAAGTTAAGAAGTTAGAGCAGAACTCATATATATAAGCAATATGATGACATTATCCCTTAGCAGGTCCAAGATGGAACTTGAAGTTGCACGGAAAGTGCATTGCCTTCCCCGTAGAGCAGTAGTGAGAGAGAATGCTGAAACTGCTCAAAGTTAGGGTGGTATATGATGCCTCCTGCAAAGTTTTGATGTACTAGTGATCTTCAGATCTAATAAGGTAGCGCTAGTGGGAGTCATTGAAAAAGCCTTCTTTAACATTGAGATTCTCCCTGATAATAGAGATTGCTTGAGATTCCTGTGGCTCAGTGATATTTATGTAAGTAGCCCGGAAGTTGTTGCTTATTGCTTTAATAGAATAGTTTTTGGGTATACTTCACCTCCATTCCTACTGAATTGTGTTTTACAACATTGCATCAAAAAGTACGAAGACACGGATCCAAGATTTGTCATTACGTTGATAAATGGCTTCTTTGTTGATGACCTTGTAACGGGTTGTAAAGACACCCAGGAAGCATTGTTCCTTTATGAGAAAGCTAAAACCAGGATGACAGAGGGGAGAGTTACCTAAAGGAAGCTAAAGGAAGTGGAAGACAAATGACAAGGAGTTAGCAAAGGTAATAGCCCACAACGAAGTAGGAAGCATGAATAGAGACCAGCCTACATTGGGAGAGTCATCATGTGCTTAGGAAACGGTAGGTAAACAAATTGTTACTGAAGGGAGGAATAAGATTTTAGGAGTTCTTTTTGACAATAAAAGAAATATTTTGGAAATAAACCATGGCAAAGTGAGTAAAGAGCTTGGAAAATTTTCTCAAGTCACTAAAAGAGGTATTTTAAGTACCCTTGCCACCCTTTTTGATCCTCATGGACTTGTCAGCCCTGTAGCTATATCAGCTACAATTCTCTTTCAAGAAACGTGCAGGGAGAAACTTTGATGGTATGACCTTCTACCTGACGAGAAACATATAAGGTGGGAGACCTGGGTTAGAGACTTAAAAGTACTAGCACAATTTCCGTTCCCAGGTGTGTTTTTGACAAATGCAAAGGCACGATCTTGCACAGTCAGTTAAATGGATTAATAGACCAATGCAAGTAAAAAGGTTTATTGTGCTATGGTATTTTAGTTTGTTTATTTGAGGGATTCACGCATGCTTATTGAATGCTAAGACTAGAGTTTCTCCAATTAAACAACTGACTATTCCCAGACTGGAGCTGATGTCAGCTAGGACACTTTCCACTTTAAAGAACACTATTTCAGAAGCGTTGGACCCAGATTTTAATGGTTAACAAGGTGAAGTACTGGTTAGATTGTAAGACTGCAATCTTCTGAATCCATGACAATGGCGAGTGGAAACAGTTCCTTCAGCATAGAGTCAATGATATCTTGCATCTAACTAGGAAGGAAGGTTGGGGCCATGTTCCAGGTGTTGAAAATCCAGCAGATTTAGGTTCTAGGGTGGTAACGGCTAGTTAGAAGGGCAGTAGGTTATGGTGGGAAGGTCCAAGTTGGTTGCAGGAAAGTGAGGAAAATTGGCCTATTTGGAAACCCCTCCGTGACTCTCCAGACGTAAGGAATGTTAACAAATAAAAATGAGTTAAGGATGAGTAATGCTATGGATTTGAAAAGATATAGAAGTCTAGATAGGTTGTTTAGAGTGAATGCATATGTGAAGCGATTTTTAAGGAACCTGAAAACGAGAAGAGAACGTACAAAAATTAATTAATTAAAAAGACTGTCATTGGAAGAATTAGAAATATTGCGGATAGAAGATTTTCAGTAGCCATTGAAAAGAAGGGAAGATTTTGAGAAATTGTCAATTCTGGTAGGAGTTGTGAGTGAGAATGGAATGTTGGTATGCAAAGGGAGATTGGCAACTCAGATCTAGATTTTAGAAGTAGGTATCGCATCCTTTTTCCAAAGAATCAGCACTTTACAAACTTTAACATGATGAATTGTTATAAAAGAGTTCATCATAACAAACTTCGTTTAACTCTATCCCAACTTAGAGCAAAATTTTGGGTACCTCAAGGCAGATAACAAGTGAAAAAGGTTGTAAGCAAACGTATCACGTGCAAGAGGCTAGACGGTAGGCCTTCCAGTGGCTGAACTCCCTAATTTCAGAGTGAGAGAAAATACCTATTTTAACAACACTGGAATGATTTTGCAGGACCTCTCCTTGCAAAGATCAGTTTGGGTGAGATGAAAAAGGTATATTTTGCTTTATTTACGTACTGTGTTACTAGGGCCATTCATTTGGAATTGCGTGAGGACTTGCAAACCGCTACCTTTATCAACTACGTAGATTTTGTTTGAGGTGAGGTTTATGGTGCTCCTTATAATCATGTTGCGATAGCATATTGTAAATGCCAAATGCATAAATGGTTCAGCTCCACAATATCTCACTTGCAAATTTAAAAGGCGCTCAAAAATCCACACTCGTAACACACGGAACGCATCTACTATACAACTCCATATACATACCACTCGGCTTTAGAACAGCATCAGGCCAAAGTACCTTTGCTCATAGAGGCGCAAACATTTGAACAACCTGAATGCTGATGTTAGAGGAAACACAAACCTTGGTAGCTTCAAAAAGACTTCGAAAAGCCAATTGTTGAACTCGTTTCTTAAGAACTCCAGCGTATCTTGGTGACTTTATATCATTTTCATAATTTTTTTTATCAGTCATTTTATCAAGTTTTGTTGTAAATAGTATCTGAAAAGCCATGATGGAAGATCCTATTAAAGTAAATAAAATATTGAACTGCAACAGGTCATTCATTACTTTTTCTTCCTGATAGCAGCAATTTTATTTCTGTTTAAGTAGCCCGTATTTATCTTTGGACTTTGGTCATTCAATGGGAAAGGAAATTCTCGTATAACATGGAATCTAGAAATTAAGAGAGACATTTAGCAGCTTGGTTAACCCTATCAGATCACCTTAATTGTGATCGGCTTACTGTTCATTTTCTTTAAATAAAGGCTTTTTTAAGAAAAATTAAATGTTTATGCATGTGCCTTGTAATCATGATAGATTGAAAAATATGAGGATACACGATGAATTTTGCTTTCAAGTAAAGAATTAACAAGAAGAGAAAAGTCTATTTCAATAGATCCTAAACAATGACAATGCATCAGCATTGTCTTGAATGAAAAGACCTTCATAGGGGCATGAGTTAATTCTTCTGCATTGAACATTCATCCTTTGTTTTGTTCCAAACTATTGTTTTCTTGAAGGGAGCTGCAAACCGGGCATAGGTATTGAATGGAAAAATGTAAAGGATGTACATTACATGAGCTCGTTAATCCCAGCAAACAGCTACCAGCCATAATTTTTTTCTTCAGTGGCGTGCAAGACTCCACTACAGCAGTACGCTTAGACATCTGTTAGACATTAAATGCCTGTTCTACAATGTCTCATTAGCACAGCACACTATCATTAACTAACGACGCTGAATGAACGAGAGAACTGTCAAATTTTCATAAGGGATGGAGTGGGGTCAAGAAATCCGTTAATTAGCACCTCTGTGTTTTCATAGTGCATGCCAGTTAGTTGCTTACCCCCATAAGTCTCTTCGGTATTCTTTGATGCTACTCCAGTCTCGACAGTGACACGATAAACAGCAGCTCCCGTCTCTGGACTTGACTGGGAAGTTTTCCTTTGATAGCATATGTGTGACAGTTGCCATAACACGGGATGATTCAAGTGTGGCAGTCTGATATCAGTGCCACCTTCTATTGCCGCAGGACACAGCACTGTTTTAAAAATCCCGAAAACCAATCCCGGATAAAAAATAACGATAACCAGTCCAACGCACAAATCAAGGGTGTAGTTATGCAAACAGGGCAAAAAATTGCACATAGAAAAATTTTATTTTAAAATTTTCACAAATCGAGAGATTTCTGCACCCTTGCGAGAGCTGCGGGAGCTGGCCTTCAATGCGGGCGTCTCCAGGCCATCCCGGGAGGAATTACATGTATGGTTATTGCAGGTACCCCCGTTCTTGTCATTTGATTTTCAATCATATACCGCTTTATTAACTTGCTTTAAGCTTTTATGTGTGACACATTTTCTGGAAGGTTTTGAAGTTTTGTACTTTAAAAGGACTGTTTATTCACATATCTCTACCTTCGTGCTTCTTGTGTCCAATCTGACTTCCTTTTGTAACATGCAAAAATGGTGCACTATAGCAAGCAAACGTCATCTGTTTCTGCCACATTGTGATCTTGTATGGTTATGGCCTCAAATAATCTATATACAATGCAGTTCTACATTTTATTTAAAATTGTTTCGTAGAGATGCAACTTCATATTCTTGCTGTTTAATTCCAAGTTCGCATCTCTCGTAAAGAAGTCAAAAGGGTGGAATAAAACAAGATCTGATAATACCGTTCATCAAGGTTGTATCTTTGCAAGAATATTCGCCATTAATAAACCTTATTATTTAATGTTTGGTTCATAATGTTTGTATGAAGGTTCACATTTGTTTTTCGCCAACTAAAGCCACAAATACATTTTCTTGCAATAAGTTAATGTAGTTCCAAAGCAAAGGTTTCATAACGGCGTTTTTTGCAAGATCGTGTCGTTGGGAGGGAAACAGCTGTCAAGTTTCTATATTTACTAAATATCTACTATGCTTTGTTGCATTCTGACTCGTGATAACGTTGTTACAACACTGTTTAATTATCCCAAGTAAACTTGGCAGGTGAAAAGGTAGATCATTTTGTTTTCAGTTTCATGCTTGTTAATATTATTAATGCTTATTAGTTTTGTTAATTAAGACACACCTCTCTGTAACAAGAGAAAATGATGCAGCTGTATCACGAATTTTATACTTGTTGGCCAGATAACGAGCGTCGTGAGCCCATAAATGACCTTGAATAATCCATCTTATCTGAGTAGCTGCTGTGTCATATTTGTATATTGATAAACATTAATTTTCCTGTGTTTTTTCCCAAGAGAAATCTGTCTGTAACAAGAAAAGATAATGCAAAAATGCAAGCTATATTAAGGAGGATTTCCAGATTTAATCGCTGGCCACGATTAGTCTAGATACGTTCAATTGTGTACTATATAACACCATACTATATTATGTTTTTGATATACAACAGACAGAACCTCACCACTGTCGTCATCATCACCACCACTACCATCACCACCAGCACTACCATCATCATCAGCATCAGCAGCAGCATCATCATCATCATTATTATTATTATCGTCAATCATCATCATCAGGACGAGCGTGCTCGAACATGAAGCCTATCCCTTCAGTCATGCCTGTCATGCATTAAACTAGGAAGATCCTCTGGGGGGCATTCAGTGTCAGCGTTGATTAATATACTTGGTTACTGGTCTTCCAACTCGTCTTTTACCGTGGCAAAGAACTCAAAATAAAAGATCGTTAGCTCGTCCTTGCTTAACTCTCAGACAATGTCTAACAAAGCGCCTTGTTTGGTCTCTGAGGATTTGATATTAATTTCAATCTAAACTATTTGAATTTATACAAAGTTAATTGTCTTAATTTAAATTATAT
>JANTCA010024564.1:0-22978 GCA_024741275.1 Chironex yamaguchii
CGCCCCCCCCCCCCCCCGTTGGAAGGTTTGTCGAATTTTTCGGAAATTTCCTGCATAGTAGTCCGTTTTGTCTTTTTAAAGGAATTCCATCTGACTTCTTACCTCATTCTATCTATGTCACCTGCCCTTCTATGACTAAATGCCACAATAATGCGATACTACGACTGTGATTAGTAGACTAGGTAACCAAACAAAGAAGCTGTCTTATAATGTGTAGGTATGTGGCGCCACTTTCTCTAGAACTACCATAACAGGCTTTCAAGTATTCCTTGTTCTTGTAAGCCCTTAAACCCTGAGAACATTCCAAAAGACTCTTTAATTTTTCGTATTTTTCTCTAGATTCTGTTCAAAAAAGGTTTTTTTCTGTTAAGATACATGTAACTCATTCGCATTAAGATTGCAGAGCCACGTCATTTTATCAAGCGTGTAGCATGATTGAAGTTTGGATCTGGGTTTCACAAATCTTTGGCTCGAAAGCTACGTCATGAATTCTACCTTGTAAGATCTAAATGTCAACCAAAAGTGTCATATAGCACTCAGAATTAAAAGAAAGTCTTAAAAACATTTCAGATTGGGCAGATTTACCCATGAAAAATTAAGACACACAAAAACTCCGAAATAATACATTTATACAATAAACTGGTTGTACTTGCTCTGGTATGCTATCACGGTGAGCGGCCAATTGCAGTCCAAAGGATACAAGATGCTCTAGCAAATAAAATTGTGAAAATGCAAATGAGAAGTTCAGAAATGGGAAATATAAGTCGGTGCAGTGCAGCAGGACAGTCTTAGAATGGAGCGTTTGTAATGAAAGGGGTGGGAAAAGGAGTGAATTTGCTGTTGGAAAAGGAGAATACACAATGCCTTTACATTTGGCCATGTGATCAGGTTTGCAACCACGTCATTATGGAGGTCTGTACTTCAACTATTGGGGCACAATCATTGTTTTACGTTCTAGAGAAACTGTACAGCTTCTTTCCTCAATCAGGAGAACGAAGGTATGTACAAGTAAAAGAGAAGCATGGTGGCCATATCAAAATGTCTTCGTTTAAAAGATGACAAATTATTCAATTATTGTAATGACAGCCTGGAAGACTGCCAGTCAGCAATTCATAGTAACGAAGCTGTCACTGATGCCATGGACTAGAAGACAAGCTTACTTCATTTCAGAACGTACTGACCATGCATGTCTATCTCCAAATTTTGCTAATCAAGCATCATCTTGCTTGTAGTATAAAAGACTTGACCTTCTTATTTCGAGTGGGTCATACAGAACAGCAAAGTTAACCTTACAATTTAAATCAATTTTTGAAAATTGCTGAACATTTATGCATAAATTTGCATCGTGACACACGTTAGGCACTACTTTTGGTTCGTATGGAGGTGCTTTTAGTACTTAAATCGTCTTCGTTAGATCCTCTTTGAGAGCCTTATAGATTTCATAAATTTTTATTTTCTTGGTTTGTTAAACATTTTGCGTGTAAATCCTTCCAAATGTCCGCATCTCGACGATTTTCTTTTTAAGTTATTAAAGAGGAAGGAAATGTTCGTGTTTAGGAAACAAACAGTAACTGCCCATGAAAAGTAGTGTCTTTAAACACGAACTTCTAATATCAATATTTTATCAATATCATAGGTCTCCATGTTTCTTTACCATTGATGATTAACATTACGATCGACGGATCGTGTGTTTTCATTACTCATCGATATGGATGAATCAAGCAGTCTCTGAATGAATCCCTGACGTAGACAGAACAACAAATTAAAGTAGTTTACTCATTCTTCACAACAAACATGTCTATGTTTTGATTCGTCATACGAAATTGACGTCATACGTGAAACAGCATAATTTTCACAAAAGCGCTTATTGAAGGACTGAGCCGGTTTAACTCCCAAACGCAGAAAGACAGGGCAAACGTATGACGTCATTAAAGGAAAAAGATTGTGCGACAGTTTTCCTCATATCATTGGAACAATCAACATAAAACAACACAAGATGTGACAGTCTACAAAATTTAGCTGTGCAAGGTTTTTTATTTCTTTGTCTTTCTCACTATTATCGACCTTGAATAGATCTTTCTTGCTTTTCTACTCGTTAACATCTAACGGAGTACCATCTAGTAATTCCGGTAACCACGTATTCAACCACAAATTTTGCCACTTCTTGTCTTTCTGTATTTACTTTAATTTCAATTACGACTTAATTTGTTGGTAGTGCAATTGAATACCGACAGATTGCTAAAAATGCCTTTCCTGATACAACAACAACGGATGCTCCTTCTAAAGTTTGGCATTGCCCAAGGATCTGTTTTTGAGTTGGCATGTTGACACATGAAACAACGTTTCGTGATCAGGGGGTCAAAACGTTTCCCGCATACTTTTCAAGGCCGCAATTTAGACCCAAGGAAAGAACAAAGAAGGTTTGCGTGCTTTAGTAGACTTATATATATATGTCACTTTAACAGATTCCTTGTGACTTTTATCCACTGGCTCAAAGAATTATTGCTAACATGTATTTTCTAAATTAAGGATCGCTACATGTCGCTATAACCTTAATAAAGTATCAAAGCTCCTGCTTGTTTGATGCTAGTTGGCATTACCGTGTGCTTATTTCCAGGTGATGCTTTTCTTTTTTTACAAGTTTTTTTCTTCTTTTTATTGCTAATCTCAAGAAGAATCTTGTTTAAAGTGAGAGTCCGAACCCTTTCGTTTTCCTCAATGGGCCACAAAGCAAAAGCCCTTGTGATGTCACTATACGTCTTCCTTGACGAAACTTTTATTCAAGGAAAATCAAACATGGAAAAATGTGCTCATGTCTATATTTTGTGGGTATCGCAGCTGAAAATTTCGAAAAATTATCAAAGAACGTTTTGTAAAGTAAATCTCTACTCCCCCAACCCAAGACTTTTAACTGGCAGTGAACTGTATCTCCCCGGTGGTGACTGGCGGCACTTAACTCGAAAACAATAACAAATTTTTTGAACTATATGACAAGTAACACGAGGATGTACCCATTAGTGTCAGTAATGTCAGGAGGGGGCAAATGAGTACGTGGATCTCTTTTCCCAATACGTAACATGCAATTTGGAGATGATTTCAGTGTCCTTCACATTTGGATTTTGGGTCCTTTGATTTATATATTTTTTCTCAGATCAGTGACCTCTCGGACGGCCTGGCCTACCAACGTCGATATCATTGCTAAAAATCACATCAAAAAGAACATCAGACGAAAAATGTTGACGCTAGGCCCAAGTCGATGTTCTTCGGTGTATTTAAAGAGGGACGTCAACTGCTTTCAGCACCATTAACCGCTTTGCTTTCATTAGCCAAGCCCTGTTCTCATTTGACTTTCAAGTTACTTACTGTATTCCATAATCCAGGGATTATCATTGTCCTATTTAGATATATTACTTGATCAAGTTGATCCATGAGGCAAGATTGAACTCTCAGCAGCCGAGCGATGAAGATTAGCATTCCAATGAAGTTTTCAATTCCACAAGTAACGCTCACTTTTCATTCTCGTAACCTCTGAGACAGGAATGCACAGCATGGCAAGTGCACAACGGAGATACGTTTTGGAAAATAATCCTGCACATCCAGGAAAGGGTGTGGCCGGCCGGGTGTGGGCATAGCAGTGGGTGTGTCCTATTGTTTAAAGCAAGTTACGAGTTTTAACGTGCACTGTAATACCAATGTGCACACTTGTACAGTGAAAATGTTGCCCGAGATCTCACTGGACGCTGCCATACTCTACAGTCCGGCTCTGAGATGCAACTTGCGATCTAAAAGCATCCGACAACATTTCCATGCATATTTTTGAGCAGGAAGCTGAGATAATTTGCAAGCAAAGTGAACGTGGCAGTTAGAGAGGGAGGAGTATATAAAATAAGTAAAATGGCTTAAGTCTGTGTCTCAGAAAGCTAATTAAGCGCCCTGAAACTTGAGATCAAAAGGCATCCGAAAGCAATGGTCAGGCCACAAACCGGATGTGGTTTCTTATCCTGATGTTGCGAAACCTGGATCCAAAAAGTTAAGTACCATGGCAACAAAGTTTGCCACACGTTACAGCCTCAAATCTCCATCAAACTCTGTCGATGTCCACTATGTAGCATATCCTCGTATTCTTGCGACAAATGTGAGTCCCATTCTCGACATCGCCAACAGGAGAAAAAGAAATTGGACACGTCCCTGACATCTTCTAACCTATACGAAAAAATACCGGCAAGATAATTTTGATTTTAATGTTGTCAGGTTATAAAGATCTAGTAAAAGTTATTTGGGATTCAGCAATAATCCTAAGTCAGAATACTGGATGTGTCAGATTTAGGCCAAATCTAAGGTTACGATATTTTAGGGCACTTGTAACTCATTTCCATGCCTGTATAAACTGCGACGCAATCGGGCTCCTGATGTGTGCGAGGCTCTTGTCACGGCAGGGGGGGTGGGGGTGGCAGTGGATCACCATGGTTCGTTTTTAAAATGTCACCTCCTGATTAGCTACGATCCAAACACTGTTCGATTACTGTTCGATCATTTTGGGTGCAAGATTGACTATTAAAAAGAGATCATTTAGTGCGAAAAATTTGCTCCTAATAATTTGGGATCTCAATACAAACCACTAATAATTAGCTCTCCATTTGCTTCCAGAAACATAGGGCTGAAAAAGGAGAAATTAAAAAAACAGCGGAAGACTGTCTGTGTCGTTTCACGGTGAGAAGTTGGAAACTTCATTTATCTCTGGTCTGAGCATACTCAACTGTATATCCTCTTGCATTCTCCATATTTGTCACGTTGACAGATGAGATACGGATGTTGCTTAACATGATCAAAACAAATGTTTTGTTTTCCATATTTGGAAATCGAGCTTCATGGTGGAAGTTCTCAACAATGAAGGTGAGAACATGAAAATTGATTCTGCTTTTCCGCTTGCTGCTATTTTCATGCTTGGTTGAAGACACAATACTACTAGACAATAACATTTTCACCCAAATTATGCTGACAAAACACCTCTTTTCAACAAATCATTTGTTATGGAGATAACTTTCAAAAGCGTCGCAGGTCCTCTGGTAGAGGCAACAACCATGGCAACAACAAAAACAAAACAGTAAAAATCCATTCGGTACCACAATCAAGGGCTTGTTGTCGTGTACAACAAGTGGTTTTCATATACAGAATTTGATTGAAGAAACCTTGACTTACCAATTTCACATCCCCAACATTGACCAAAGGACTATCTATCAGATAAAGTATCGTCACGTTTTAATTTCTCTACAACTCGCAGTCGGTATTGAAGGCTGGACATTGTTGTTAAGGCAATTACACAATGCATTTGATTGAAGGGTGATATCAGTTTTTCATTGGTCAAGTATATAATTTCTTGACTGTTGCTCCGCCTCTTGCAAGGTTATCCAATCAGAAAGCGCACTCAAATTGTCGTTTGTATAAATTCGGCCTCCCACCCTCTTTCAGTTCAAACGTTGACGAAAGTTTTCCAAGGCAAAAGGAAGTTTACCGGGTCGCTGGTCGACACCGTATTCCTCAAATTCAACTTAAGTTAGAGTCTTCCCACGCAGTTATTGCTGTGCAATATACTCGTGGGACTTTTAAAGATTTACAGAGGTTAGCAAAGCCTTACAATCAGGAACTTATTTATTATCAAACCCGAGAAACAGCTTCGAAGAAAAGAACCGAAAGTGGAATGGAACTCGAAAGCCTTTTACAAGCTGCCTCAGTTGATCACTTCCTTGGATACGAAAATCCAGCCATTTTGCAACAGCAGATGTCCTTAGCCGGACTTACAGCAATTCCAAAGCAAGAGGATGTGTCGTTGTGTCAAACAGTGCCAAGTGTAGATGACAACGCAGCATTTCACGACTCGATGGAATTCAGCGATAACTTGGGTCTCACTGGTAAGATATTTTAGTCTGTGAGTAGGAGACTAGCGGCTAACGCGAGCCTAAACGTAAATAAATCCTTTTCTTGCGTTAATATATGACGTTAATTAAGCTTACAAAACTCGATATAAGCTTCATGGGCTTGAGATGAAAGTTAACATAAGGCTGTAGCGCCATTTGGCTCATTTGAATATATTTCAATATGTGTACCCCCGTCTTTCTTGACTAAGAGTTATTGTTTTTGGTGGCAGCGTTTTGTATGTCGGTGCGCGCTTTCCACTGTCTTCGTCGTAGGTCGATCTGCCCTCTCGCATGCATTCTCCCAGCTGCCTTTCATTGGTAATTAAGTCAGCGCATCATTTTTTAGGCAAATCTTTCTAATTCACTGATGTTTGCTTGGTCATTTTTTACTTTAGATGGCGACTACGACGTACCTGATCTGAAACCTGAACTGAAGAAGCCTCAGCCTAAACTTCCATTGTATCAAGATTTATTCCCAGCTTCGACCTGTTCATTTGTTCCTTCGTCAAGCCCTTACTGCTCTTCACCGCAGAGTCAGTATTCCTCTGGTTGTCAGTCACCAACCTATTCTTATTCAGGCTCTTCTGCCGGATCTCCCCACAATTGGTGGTTGCAAGAGCGCACTGCTCTTGCTCCTTATCTGCAGCCTTCACATGCTACTGACAATTGTTATCTCAGTACCAGCCCTAAACCGGTGAACGTGCAGAAAGCAACACAAGCTCAAATAGTAATGCAGAAGTACCAGCAACAGCAACTGCTTGAGAAGATGCATCAAGTTCAGCAACGCCTCCTCCAAAAGCAGCAGTCATCTGGCCCACTCTACAAACTGACCCCTACAAATGTCAATATCAAGTGGCCAGGAGTTTCAGAGAACTCAGCTTTCCAGCCGCAGCCGGCTTTGGCAAAGATGGCAAACTACTTGCCCAATAATGTCCTTCCAGCGAAACCAAAGGTGATCAAAGCAAGTGCTGGAATTCTGAAGGAAAGAAGAGTGAACCCAATCTCTGGTGGACAGAAGTGTAAGGTACCTCCAAGTGAAAGGCCTTATGCATGCCCTGTCGAGAACTGCCCTAGGAGATTTTCTCGTTCAGATGAATTGACTCGACATATGCGAACCCACACCGGTCAGAAGCCATTCCAATGCCGGATCTGCATGAGGAACTTCTCTAGGTCCGACCACCTTACAACTCACATCAGGACGCACACTGGGGAAAAGCCTTTTGCCTGTGAAGTATGTGGACGTCGCTTTGCCAGGTCTGATGAAAGACGACGCCATATGAAGATCCATTTGAGGGAACAAGCCAAGAAAGAGGAGCTTGAGAAAAGCATGCAGAGGGAAGTTCGCTCACCACCAGGACAGCAAGTTCCCTCTTTGTCTCCACATTCTCTTCCAGTGCATATGTGAAAAGGTTGCCTTGAAAGGGATGTTTCACACCATTTGAGCGTTGTTGAGATGGCTGCTGACCAAGGAGAGGGCAGTTGCCGAGTGCAGTCGCACGCACTTCGCAGATTGACCTTAGGTCCTTGAATCTAAGTATTCGTGCGGAAATAAGCAAAGTTAAGGAATCGATATCGGTTTCGTTGCTATTGGCTTGTAAATTAACGACGAATTAAATCTGTACGCAGAAATCTAAGGGCTGGAACCTGAGATATTTTTATTGCATTTGAAAATTTATTATCAGTGACAGTTGAGGCCGGTTGATCCGGTCGGTCGATGCTGGACAAATCGGTTTTTATCATAGATTTTGCAACTGTTAAAGTTACTTGTGTGGAGCGTTTGGAAGTCTTGTAGTGTTACCTTGCATTTCGAAGAACATAACCTGTGTAGATATTGTTACGGTATGGAATTTCGGGATTTTCTTTCGTCTTTGTGATGTAGGTCTTCTGGTTCGTTTTGTACATAAGGCCGCATGGCCCGCGTTATTTTCTCGTGGTGTATGTTAAAGAATCGCTCGAGTGCGATCGATTATTACTCGTGGGGGTATATAGGGCGTTTAGTACGCCGAGGTTATCTGGGACAGCTATCATAGAGCCTCGTTGGAATCTGTGTGTTGTTTAAGGTTCCTATGTGGAGTTTAGGTAGTTCAATTTCAATCGAGGCTCTTAAACGGATTTAGGCGAAGGCGTGGTTCTCATTGTACATTTTCTTTGTTCAGGAGGGGTGTTATGAGAAGTGTTTTGGGAGTTTTTCTGGCGCTGGACGCCAGCTGTACCTGCAATAGGCTGGAATATCAAAAGTACTCAAATTCAAATGATTGTAGTGCCTTTTGTTGTCGTCTTGCATTGCGCGAGTTCATCGATAAAGCGAGGCGTACACTTGTTTTGTCGCGGCAGTCGAAAATTTGCGAAAGGGGACTGACAAGCTGGAACGAAGCAACGCGAACCACGATAGGTGGAAAGGAAGTGTTTCCAGGCCCCGGAAAATGTGGACCTCGACCAAGCTTGGTAGGGGGGACTTCAATGTCGCTCAGGTGGAAGGGTCAGTACTTTAAGTTTGGTTGTGATAGTGAACTTAAGTATATGAGTGAGTCCTGCTGCTTACAGGTTGGAAGCCTTAGCTAGTGGACGATGCTCACCTGAGACGAGAAGTCGCACATGAGTGTGGTCTGGTGCGTGGTGGTAGAAGGTAGTAATACAAATAGACTATAGCGTGGGTGTGGTACGATGTATATGGTGATAGAGAACGGGGCAAGACGTCTCGCCTTGTATTCATGAGAAGGCAGGCATTGTCGACTGTCCAACATTCTAAAGTATTAAGTCGTTTCTCTCATTTAAAGCACCTCGGTGCGTATTGACAGCCAATTTGGTCATTATTTTTTAGGCAACACCAAGAAAACGAAGAACGGTAAGGAGTATACTCTTACCGCAGCTGGAAACGAGATGTGTGACCACTAGAAACGTAAATAGTGTTCAGAGACATTTTACCTGAAAAGACGAACCGCTAGATGTCTCCAAAATGGAAAAAAAAACGAGAAAAGCTTGGAACACTGTCACAGGGTTAACCACAATCGTCAATTGTCGGGCGTATGAAAACTCTCGTGAAAATGTTTTCAATAATATGCCCATGGAACGTCTCTAAGTTCATGCTCTCAGTGAGAACGTCGGCAAGTTTAGTTTAAACGATGTTTACTTTCCACGTCAATTTTTCATCAAGTAATAACTAAACCAGATCCAAACTAGCCAAAAAGAGGGTTCCTGTTATTGGCAGACGAAATATACCTTGGAACAATGCAAAACGTATTTTGAGAGAATGCAATAGTATGGTTTAACTGTGCTGTTATCTAAGGTATCCTTTGTGCAATAATTTATCTATAAAAGTAAGTTTTGAAATTTGATGGCCAACCGTGCTTGACGTCAGAGTTTATCTAAGGAGCAAGATGAAAACATCACATTCTATTGCAAACGCATTTAAGGTATTCACTTTATCAAGCACGAAAAGCTGGCGACGTATTATAGTCACGTTTGTAAAGATTGTACATCAGTAGGAATAGCAAAGGGCATCTGTGTGAATAACGCGTGAGTGATGTTATAAAATCATTAAAAATCTAGAACTTTCGACAAATCTCGCTTATACGATCTAGAGCTTAAATTAACTCGTAAGTTAGTTAAGTAGGATTGTAATAGGGGAGATTATTTTCAGGAGAATATAACCGAGTTGTGAAAACTGAAGGCGAGTTTTTAAGCTGACAAATCAACTTTACAACATGGCAATAGCTTTTCTGGCATGCTGCCAAACAATCAATCACTGCTTTGATATTAGAGTGTGAACCCACACAATGCAAGAGATGATGCTGATAAGAAATGCAAACGAAACAGGTCCGAAGTTAAGTGTTCGACATATATAAGAACTCTTAGTCCAGAAACGCACATCAGACGCTATCTTGTCGGGCGAAGTACACATCATAGCCAAGATGCGACAGGCAATGTTTATGCCTTCAAGCCACAGAAATAAAAATCGGATTCGATACAAAATTTCGAGTTAATAGGGTGTTTATGAAAGTCAAAAATTTCTCTGATTTCCTAAAAACTACTGTCGCACATTTTTATTAAAACAATTTGGCACTCTTGTAAGCTTATAGCATTTTAGCCATCAGAGGTAATCAAATGAACATCAGGATTTTTTTTCTGTAATAAAGCAAGAAATACTTTGGTAGTGAGTTGCCAATCCTTGTCTCATAACACTGTGAATGTAGTTCAATTTTGGTCCCAGGTAAGAAATGCAACATGGTCCCGAACACAGTTATTTAATACAAGCTTCAGGTATTCGAGCTTGATAACAGCTTAACCCTTGTGTCAAAGTGCTGATACGTTGATGGCAATTGAACAGATTTTCATCCTCAACAGCATCGCATGAAGTGGGATGCCTCATTCAGGCACAATGGGTTGGACAATTTGTAAGCCACTGTGGTAAATTTTCCAATACATATTTCCTTTTTTGGTACAGACATCAATTTCAGACTTCGATCCTCCATTAATTGACGTCAACGTTCTATTCAATTCAGTCTAGCAGAAGTTTAAAATAACCTGCCACCTTGAAAAGGAGGGAAGGAACAGTGCATTACCTATAGATCTCCTGTTAAGAGATACCATAATCTCATGTCTGCGGGTTTTCGGGGAAAATTATGTGGTTTTCGAAAAAAGAAAGATGAGACCATGACATGAAGTTCCCAATTATGAGGTGTTTCAATAATATTCATGACAGTTGAGGTTTCGCCCGCATGCTCAGTATTGTTCGCGTCACCTCATTGGTCATGAGTATCGTAACGGTAGCTGTGAGCCTAAGATACTTGAAGATACTTGTACAATAGTGCAATGGATCTTTCGAAATTTCTCCACATAAAGTTTATTTTCCTTTTCTCCTTGTCCCTAATAAAACCTAATTCAAGTGAGTTGTTTTCTGTTCATGCTGTTTATACTACGAGAAACATTGTTAAGTGAAGGGCATTGATCAAGATCCCATTCGCACCTATCTGGATATTTTAAAAAACGGATAATTTTTCCTTCGAATATAAAAAACCCGGGTTCACAGGTATTGTTTTCGAATCATATTTACCCGACCACGTGAAGGCGCCGAATCAATCAAATCTGCTTGCCATCAATGCAGAGTACGGATAACGGTTATGCTGAGAGTAACGGACTACATCTTTGACGTCACGGTTTTTCAGAACATTCCGTTAAAACTTCCACACGGATAAGAAATGCCGGCGTTTGAAAAATCTACAGTCTGAAGTGTGTATTTGAAGGAAAGAACCCCACAATCTCTCACTTTACACATAGTTGCTACTATGAACTCCAGCAAAGCCTTGGATAATGAGTAAATCACACATATTTATGCGAAAGCTTTACATATAAATATTTTCATCGACACCCAAAATACAAAGCCTACTTCGCATTAACGTCTATTGCTACATTTGCCTCTAATTACAATGCTCTGTCAACTATTCTTGCGCTAAATGAACATAAACGTTTTTAATGAATACTCATTGCAACATATCATGTACGTTTTAGTGTCTGTAAAGACTTGAGGTGAATTCTACTAACAACTTTACAGATAACAGCCAGGAAACACGCGCAAACGCTCAGCTTTCAACATAACAAACGTGTGATGAAGTGAAGGGTATCACGCCTTTATTTCAAACCCATACACTTTGGCCAGTGGCAATCTACGACTGTGGACGTTAACGATCTGCATCTCCAAGGGTTTCTCAAATCGCGATAAGAAGATTATATTAAGTTGTGGTCTATCTTTTGCATTAAATTTCTCCTCGGTCTCTTCTTCCGACAGGCAAATGCGTCATGGAAATCAGTCATAAAGCTAACCATCAACGTTTGCTTAAACACGTTAAATAGTAGAGACTGTTGATAAGTGCATATATCAAATGGCACTGTTCTAGCTAACGTCCATGAAGTGACACGGTGATGGTGAATTGTCTCCCAATCTACCAACAATGTACAACAAATTTGGCAGATAGTCCTCGCTTTTCTACCAGATAGTTTACGAGTTCCCGGGATGTTCGTACCTAAGACAAAGGGAAACGGATTCATACAATAAACAGGCAGCACAATATAATCTACATAAGTCTATATCATTTTGTGATGGCCTTCAAAAACAAGTGACTTAAAACAGCGATGTGTGACAAAGGATCTTATGAGTCATAGTAAAGGATTTGAATCAGGATTGGTTTAAGAAAAATGCAATCAATTATAATCTAAGGTTATCTTTACTATTTGTTTTCTTGCTCTGACCGCCTTCTAAAACCACATGACGAGGCGACGATTTCAACATAATGTAACGGAGAAATTACGGGTTGACACGTAAAATACTCCTCTGTTTCAACTTTGATAAAATACCATGCCATTATATGGGTCGTAAACACATCCGTTTCAAAGAATCATCTATAATTTGTAAAAATGCCCGTAGCACTTATATGTAACTACTCAAGAAATCATTTATTGCATCATTGCTATCGTCTTTTGCAAGACTGGGAGCATAATAGGGCAAATCAATTATATCTCCTTCTGCATAACTCCGGCACGCTCACGTATAAGTTAATAAGGACGACTTCTAGAAACAGTCCTGTCTCTCAGTATCTCCTTTGTTACTTCAAGTCGTAAATGCATGAAAGCTTTGCAGTGATATTCATCTCATGCATTTGCAGCTAAGAAAGAATAAGTACCGATGAGTAAAACAAAACAAAGCAAAATTGGCACTTTTTATTGTAACGGTTGCACGACTGTCTTAGTGAAACCCATGAAATCAAAAACGTTATTAAATACACAATATACGAACTGAAGAATTGCATCGAAAACAAAACCTCGGTTACAGAAAAGTCATGAAAAAGAACTTTACGATAGTAAGGATACATTTTGGGTAGAATCATGATATGAAACCTTGGGTAATGGACAAGGAAGTGCAGAGATCAAGGATAAGAAAATATTGCCTTTATTGCTGTGAACAAAGGAAAATTAGCTGCACCTCATGCTAAAAGTCACGGGTAATTGTGGCTTCCGACTACACTAATGGAAATAATGTCAGATCTTACAGCCAATTGTCATAAAATCTGTAATAATCCGTGATTGCAAGGCAAGCATTAATCTCATTTTTGCAAACAAGCGCCAGTGTTCAAATCAAGACTGCGCCATTACCATTAATATCAAAAGCGTCCTGGTGCCATCATTAATGTCTTTATAGTCCTATTCACAATAACCAAGTGCACATATAAGGTAAGATACCATTTATTTAGCAGGAAAAGCAATTAGCTTCAACACTGATCTTTTTCTAAGGTACCTTTGAAAATCAATCAAGAGTGTAATTGGACTTGATCGTTAAGTATTCTACAGAAATAGCACATGTGGAAACACATTTCTTTACCCTTTTAATTTTTGAGACAGAAAGGCAAGCTATATTTCCTGCGAAGCAAGCTGTAAGCAAGCTGTTTAAATAGCTCAATGGTCCCCTTTAACTAGCTGCATCATTCCGTCCTATACACCAGATCAAACTACCTTTACTTTCCTGTCCCTTACCTGCGTCTCGGCTGGCATTCCTTGTGAATCGCTGCAAGCTAGTAAGTTCTAGACTGCCTTTCTGGAATAAAAAATGTCTTATTGCTAGACCCAAGTATATATTTCATACTTTGGTTGTAATGAGCATTGAACATAAAAGTGCTTCTGTATATCTGCAACTTAAAATCATCGCAGAGTTTGCAGCCGGCTGTTCACTCTTCCTTATTTAACTAGATTCCTACGCTATACTTCAAGTAATCACTGCTTTTAAGAACTAATTACTCTTGTACCGCCTTTCAGAATAAACTTCTCGCTCGAAATTCCCTAAATATAACCAGGTACTGTTGATCAACATACGTGGAAAACTTTTCCCCAACCAGGCAGAATAAACTCTTTGACATCCCATACCTATTCCTTGCATTTGTTATCACTACAATTTGATTTTGATAAATAAGTTTCGTCTGTTATGCACACGCTATCTTATGATTTTGAAGCGACATACTTCATGAGTACCATTGTAGCTTTATTCGGTACACTTCGTAATTTACAAATATATAAGGCCTATTGGACTTAGTTGCTTAAAAATGTTACTGATTTCGGATAACTGATAGCTGACATGGACAAGTCAAAAACTATCCAAAGATGAGGCGTTTTATGAGGCGACCTTGGTTCCTCTGGTATAAATATTAGATTAAGATGGAGAGTGTTTTGTAATACATGAACTGTATACCAAGAAATTAGTGAGATACCGAGATGACAATGCCCTTGGTATGAAAAAACAGGGATTGAGCCTTAAAGAACTACGCCAAGAAGATAAAATCACACGAAGAAATTACAGAAAGATGTAATTTGATTGCTTGCCATTGAGGGCAGAGAAAAAGGGTATCAACACCTTATACTGATTGCTAGGATATCTTACGATGTGAGCAAACAACATACAACCTAATGATAACAATAAGACAAAACAACTTTCAAGGTCACATATGGCTGCTAATATTGAGTAACAGTTACGTACAAACAGCCACAAGTAGCTCGTTGTGAGTCAGAAAGTTACCAAAAGGGAACTTGCTTGCCACCTTATAAAATGTTTTGATTTTGAGGTATGCTAAAAGTATTCTTTTCCAATCTATATGTGAACAGTAGTGTCTGGAAAGGATATGAGTAAGTGATTAATTGTTACAGAATTAAACATCGAGACGTTTTTCCTACGCATCATGGACAGGAAAGGTTCACCTTCCCCTTTCACAATAAGAGGTCGCCAACATTTATAACGTTCTGTCATCTACCGAGCCTTCAAGCCGACATGGATAGTTTTAAGCAGCAGTCCCAACGAAACACCACAACAATTGAACAATATCCTAAACTATTCGAGATACATACATTTTAGAAGAAGTTATTTAGTTCTGTGAAACAACTTAGCCCCCACCCCCCACCCAACAAAATAAATTGAACTATCTGCTATCTGTAACTGTGCCAGTAAAGCGGAAAAAGACATTGTCGCGTAAAGGGGACCCGGGCAGAAATTTGCCTTACAAAAGTTACGCAATTTTTTTAAAAAATAAATACAACAAGCGCCCCGGGTCTAGTCACAGAACTCACTGAGGAAAATTAACTTTAAAATCTAAAGTTTTAAAGGGGAATTTCCTGCCTGTAATGGCAATAGATAACAGGGTAAACAGCATTTTTTTTTGGGGGGGGGGGGGGAACTACACAATTCACTACAAGATGCATTTGAAATGATACAAAGCGGTGCGGTGCGTTACAAAGATACTGATGGTTTGTTCAAACTAAATGTGATTTCATTCGATGGCTGCCAGAGAAGATCGCCTCTTACATGCCTTAACTTACCTAAATCGTTCGATCGCGTTAAAATCATCGACAAAGTGAAGAAAAAATGTTCGACGTCAGCAAGGAAGATATGACAGGCTAGTGGGGAGAACAGGCTAGGGTTGTTTTCTTATGTGTTCGTCCCTAAGAATACGTCCTCCGTAAGATACTAAACATTCTCTTTTTTATCAGCCAAAGGCATTTATTTCGAATCAACGTAAAATAAGGCATGCTCAATAGTTGCTATTGCATACGTTGGGAAGGTCAGACATCATTGTCTGCTAGTTGATAAGTTTTGAAAAGTACATCAAACAAAGCAAATAAAATAACAGAAACAAAAGCAAGGAGAAAAGCAAAACCCACACAAAAACATAACAAAAAAACTCCGAATTGTTATAATCCCATTCTCATCAAATACATCCAGCAGTAGTTGCATTCTGTAACAAGCCAGTAAAGAAAATTGAGCGGTACATTATTTTACACCGTTGTTTGAACGATCAGTGTCGAAGATACTTCAGCAAAAGTTAGTGGGACAAGAGAAGAAGCATATTTAAAGATCATTTTATCTTTGTTGCTACCTGTTTGAGATAAAATGCCTCACACTCAAAGTCACGTGTTATCTCTGTAACAAAGGGCCCAAAAAATTTGCATTCTGGTCAACCTAAACACTTTCTTGAGATTATTTTCAGCAATCAAGGTCAAGGAATGCTTATATCTGACAAACAGTATACACTCCAACAGTGGTACAAACAAGTTACGCAAATTCAATGCCACTTTAAACCGATTAAATCGAACAATCTTTGAGTGTAGATTTTTAAGCGCTTAACAGCATTACTCGCCAACTCCCACATTGGATTTTCACTGATATGTGATGTAATACAATGTCAAAGTTGTACCCCTGAAAATTCATTGCTTTGGAGTTACGCTGCCAAGTGAACAGTAAATACATTGCATCAAAATGCTCAATGATCAGCTCACCCTATTAACAAATCCAATATATAAGCAAATCTATTTAATACTGGGTTACTACAGAATGATTGCCGCTCTTGCGTCTGACCGTTGAATTGTGGGTGTCAGACACAGATCTATTGCAAACTATCACACTTGAAAAGGCACAAGTCAAAATTGCATTTCAAATACCTTATATTTACCCCTTCCCAACAGGTGTAATTTCCAAACTCGTTGCCACCAAATCTTCATAAAAATTACTTGAAAACTCCAATAAAACACGTTTCTATCTCTTTTTGTGTCTCTCCTTAATATTCCCTTTTCAGCTTACTGGCTCTGTAAACACGAGATTGCGTAACATAGCGGAGAGCAATGCTGAACGTTAACCGAATGTATTTCAACTTTTCAAGGAATAACGTGTGACTTAACGGTTAGGGAGTCCAGACCGTTCTTCAATTAAAAATATAAGTAGAGGGGGAAGTCCTGTGTACAAAGCACAACTAAAGCCCTGAGTATACCAAAAGCGTTCGTCCTTTCACTAAGATTCTGCAAATAACAGACATCTTTAAACCACGATTTTTCCCGCGTTTTTCGGACTGGAGTTTTTGATTGACTAGGTTCAATCCTCAATTTGGTTAAGAGAGTTCGTTTTGTGTGTGTATCTCTTGCTTTCCGAAGAATTTCTATGATTTACCGGTGCAAGCCCTGTTGAGCGTCAAACGAAAAAGCTTTTGCATTTGTTTTGCTTTGTGTCTTTTAAGTCACTTCAGGTTTTGTAATACTAGAAACCTTTCTAAGAAGTCAAATTATAATTATGACCACCACAATCTGGAATCAGGATCTCGTAACTGCAAATCTGATGCCTTTCCTACTAATCTTATAAGCTCAATTGGAACGGTTAAAAAATTGTGCGACGCACAACAATGGTCATTTTCAAACTGTAGTCACGGATTGCACCAACTCAAAATGTCGAGTCATTGTCAGACCAAAACAAGCTTTAGGTAAAAACTCTTTCCTAAAATTGCGAAGAGAGGTAAGAACAAATAATTACGAGGAAGTTCTAAATCACACTTCGCAATATTGGGATACACAATAGTATTATAGGAAGACGCAATCAGTAGTAAGATGTGATATTAAATTATAATCCTGTAGTATTGTCTTACAGTCTGCAAAAGAGGACGTGATCAACATTTGAATGGTTTTGCACATGAGACAAAAGTTAATACGTTATCAAGTTTTATATTCTGTAGAACAAACCGCTAAATTGTGTTCATTTTACAAAAAATAAACATCTTTAGGAATTCTCGGTAATTATCTGTATGGATTCTACTTGATAGCAAATAGTGAAAGATGACATAGTCATAACTATTTTGCTTGGTTGGGTTGTTTAAAGAATAGTCTAGATTCAATCAGTTCCTCGTGAACTATCAAAGTAATACGCATACTTGGCTACAATATAAATATAACGTCATCGTACAAGATAGGAAATTAGCTATTGCAACTGGAGGTCGTGGTTCAAAAGCGTTACGTCTACAACGAACGTGCTTTCTTTCCACAAACTAGTTCTCTCTCGATTTGATTTAGTATTTATTCATTTACTACACTTGTTTACGAGATAGAACTCCCCCGCTCGGAGGTGGGCGAGAACATTCTTTATCCCCTGGAGCAATTTCACGTAAAGTTACATCAGTTGAGAGTAGACCTGTGTAAAAGTTGAGACGTGACGAGGGCGTTAAAGATACAATAAATGATATAAAAAGGAATCTAAATCGCTGTAAGCAATTATACGAACCGCCCATCATCAAAGTGATCTATTATGAGATGAAGACAATATTACGTCTTCATTGCCTTAGGACATATGCCTTCCTGCTAGATCCAAACAATAACTACATGTTAGTTAGATTTGGCGTATAAATGATAACGTAGAAGCCGAAAAGAGTCATTTTGTCTTTAGTCACTAGTTTCCTGAAAAAAGAGAGTTTTCATGATCTCAAGTGTCTAACCAACTGTCCGGAACAGCTAACTAGCCGTGTGGGTTCCGTTCTCACCTTAGGCAAGGTTCATTTTCACTGCTTTTCACCCACAATCATTTCCAGGTTACCAGATTGACAATCAAAGGTTATGAAAGGAGACCGATGGATGGAGTTTCTCGAGCGATAGCTGAACGCACAGTTAGCGGTAGCCCTTATGAGAAACGGTACATACCAAGGCGCGACATGATCAATAATATTCCTATCACAGGGGGCGAAAAGAGCAGAGCAAACTGTTCAGGAAGTGCATCTCCATGATAAAACTTGTAATTCTACATTCAGAACCCCTTCGCAAACAACATTTCGTAAAGAAATATCCTAATTTGGTTAATGAGCAACTTTATGCACACACAGACCTTATCTCACGTATTTGTAAGATTTTACAATTGGTCTACGTAAGCACTGTCATGTTTAACTGCCACAATGCTTTCAAATAAAGCAGAGATCCAGTATATCTACACACTAGATCACAAAAGTTGTGTTACCACGCATCTGGTAGGACTACTGTTAATTAAAGACAGTAGTTTACAGAAGAATGCATACATTCAAATAGTTACATAAACGTATTTGATTGCAGATAAAAGCCAATTTGTACACGAAAAGAAAATATATCGCTTCTATTAAAAACAATTATGGTATTATATTTACCTCAATTGTAGGATCACCATATTTGGGTTACAGTGTAGCAAGACCACCATAGTTTGTATAGGGTGTAGTAAAGGCACAACTCCCACATTCATAGACACAAAATGCTGTATTTCAAGAGATACGCATTCTTCTGTAATTAAATCAATTCTTAGCTACCACTGTACGCTTCCTATTATTCTATCGATTTTAAATTTTAATTGTGGCATGAGACACAGTTTCACCGCGTTGAACATGTTATAACGTAAAGCCCTTTTTTATTCATGTTAGACATGATGCCTGTTAACTGGTTTTTATTCATGGAGAAACACTAACAACCTTGCCAGGATGCTCATGACTTGGTGGGCTGAGTACATGCCCATGCATGAATCATAGCATATTGGATTCTTGTACCAATATCTTCACAACCTCGTCAGCAGAGGTTATTAAATTCGTTATCATCAAACAGGCAAATATATCAATGGAAACGTTTGCTCAATGATTGTCAATAGTAGATTGCAATTGTCATATAGAGTTGCCATCAATCACTAAATACTTTCTTTAAAAAATCGTATGAGAGCCTACTGTAACACGGCTTAATTTAAAGCAAGTAATGCTATAGGCAGGCCAAAAGATCACGGTCAAAGCAAAGCAGGAATCATCATCTGAGACCTAATTTAAAGAACAAGATATCAGATTACGCCTTTTTTCAAATTAAACGATTTGAGCGCACTTTTGGCATGCAATGAACATTAGTTTTTGCGTTCGGGGTAGGAAACTTTAGAAATATTCTCAAAATATACCTCATTACTGGCGTATCAATGAGTAAGAATGTTCTGCTTTCAAATTTCTAGATTGATCCCTAAAAGTATAAACCGGTATTGCAAAGAATTAAGCCCTAGGTCACATGTCACATATATGAGGCTGCAAATACTTATCCACACAATCTAACGTCTGAAATTGCCATAATCAAACATTCAAATTGGGTGAAATTGCCACTTGCTTTCAGGTGTAGAAAAACAAGAGTGTAAAATATAGGTACGTTGACTATATAATTTAATAATTTTAATGGAAACTGGGACAGCCCTGTCAGACAATAGCAAAGTCCATATTCACGATCCCAAGTATGGGCTCGAACACAGGCTAAGAACATACGGCTACCTCGTTTTGCTTATGGAGTCTCCGCACAAACATTTCTAGTATGTTGTATTGACCAACAGTACGAAACTTGTGCGGGTCGTCTGCCTGAGCTTCGAACAAGGGTTTTCAGTACTAAACATGACCTATTCTAGTAAACTTAACATGACAACAAAAATTGCCAAAATACTCTTAAAACTGTAAATTCCTTTATAGAGGCAGATGATGCATTCACGAATCTTCGACCTACATAGTATGAGCCATGTGATAGCAGAAGTGTAAGGAGCATACGGGCAGACGTATGGTAAGAGGGCGGTGATACAAAAAAAAACCAGGTTTAGGATGAACCAATGAGAATGAAGATAAAAGGGCAACTACACAGCGTATTGGCAAATGAATAAGTGTGACACAGGCACACAGGGGAAAAGGAGGAAACGGGGAATGATAAGAATAAAGCCAAAAAAAACATGATAGTGAAAGTTATCGAAAGACTACGTTAAGAACATGAAGGTGAAGAGCTCCTCGTATTAATATATATATATATACACTACTGGTCAGCCGTCTGAAAGGGGGGACAAGAACTCAGGGGGTCCTAGAAAAATGTTTGGACCACGCCCTTTTTCTTCCTAGAAATGCTCTTTTCTGTTAGGAAACACCATCTTTTCTATCGATCTCGTTAGCTATAAGAACGGCGAGGTCTTCGTAATGCCTCAACCTTACCGAAAGCTTTTTAAAATCAGCAATACTGTATATTAAGGACCATATTTGGAAAAAGTGGGGGATTAGACCCCCATTCCCCTGTGGCTTTGCCACTGGTGTCATCACAACAAACGTACCGTTGGTACACAAGTTGAGAGTAGTAATAAGCTCTAGCATGGGGAATGCAAAGGGCCATAATGGGGGTAGTTGTGTGAGCCAAGTGATTTGTAATCAATAGGAAAGATGCCCCACTTCTCTCCATTAGTGTGAATTATTTTCAGAAATACGCGTGCCAGTAATGGTAAGCATTAAGCACATTGCCTGTTCTAATCACAGTTCTCTGTCTTACATAATCACTTGTGCGTTCGCTTTCTCTCTTTCTGTTATATGACTAACAAATTGTTGGTCACAAATTCACGAAAGGATAGTCTCCTAATAAAAAGACGTGGCACAGTTATAGCTTCATTAGTATTCACTGATTCTACAACAGTTTCGATATTCGTCTTTCACCCTAAGGCCCTTATTCTTGCAAAAGGTTGCCCCTCTAATGGCATACACGCATTGAGCCGTATTGTTTGCACTTACTGTGTATTCAGTCCAAAATGATGTCATCCGTCGTTATAAATTTGCTTCCCTTCTCGTCAAAAGAGAACGTTATTTAGCTCTGATGAAACAAGCCACTACAAAGAGAGCTTGGACACTGTGTTCAAGAGCTTTCGTATATCTATACCTCTAAGTTTAAAAACGCATCTTCAAGGTGGTACGCGTATAAAACGTGTCGCAGTACAAATTTGATCACATAGGAATATAAAAGTTATTTTGAATTTCAAGCTTGAAGTACAAACCTAAAGATAAAAGTGACGTTCCCATAGACGTACTCTTTCCTTTCTGACGACTCATTCTCTGAAGAGTGTCAGACGAAAAAAGCTATAAGTATGTTCTTAGGGCAATGTCGCAAATCTTCAAGGCGATTTTAAAAGTAAAGTAGCAAGGATCGATGTTGTTTACGACATCGGTTCTAAAAGACATCAGCGTCCCCCTAAACATCAGTTCTTTAAATCATATGTTCAAAACAAGCTGCGCCTATTGAATCATTGGCTTTATGTACGTAATGACGGTGCAGATACATATATAATGCTGCATAATTATTCGTCAGTGTAAGATATCATAAAGAAAAACAAAGAGAAGACAGAACTTCAAAACAATAACAAAGCAGTTCTCTTCAACTTAATTAGTTAGAAAGAAAGGAGAGCGCTAGTTGAACTAAATTTAATATCTGCAAAATAATGCCTCATTTGGGAGGAACTGAGATATCAAATGGGCTCTTTGTGACACATCTCTGGGAATCTGCCGCCATTCTTCAATTCTGTACAATGGACAAGGACTGCAAGCAAACTTTACACACAAGCTTTTCAACACAATTCTCTAAAGAACAGTTGGCGGAAAAGGGGTATGTCAGCCAGGGAGCCTTCTCTGGCATAAGATTGTATTTCAGGATGATAATCTCACGTTGAGCAATATTGAATCCCTCCCACTGCTATTCGTCTTCTCGTAAACAAATGGTAGGCGATGCATTTAGTACAGATGCCTTTCCCCGCAAAAAAGCACAATCTAAAACAATTATTGAGAGTGATCCCAGTCAGGAGTCATCATGAAATCCTCATACAAACATTAAACGAAACAGCAAGCACGAATAACGGTTTCTCTAGCTGATGCAGGCTCCTGCTCGACCGGAGGATCTTGTACTAAGATCACAGTAATAGCGATGATGACAGTTGGCGCCATGTCTTTCTTCTGCTATTGCATGGCATTACAATACAGTGTTGTGCTTATTTCCGATGTTATCGTATTTAAACTATTTGTTCATAGAAATAAGAGATATTGATCCTGAAAACGGGAAAGAACTGAATAATCAAGCGTATCTTAAGCACAGATATGATAATTGTGGCACAGAGCTCGGATGGTGTAACATCCTCTCATAACCAGTGTGACTGTTTTGTGACCTTTGACTTATGTCCTTCTGTAGTGTCTAGTAATTGAAGTTCAACTATTTTGTTTTTCTCAGAAACAAATCGTAGGTCGAGGGCGGGGGCTGAACCCGCGACACGGAATAGCAATAAAGGCAGAAGTGACACTTTCGCACCCTTACTGTTAAGAAATTTTCAGAACACGTGAAAACGAGGTAAACCATGTTTCCCTTATTTCGGGGAGTAATACATTTGTTGTGATTTGCATGGAAACTTTTCTTCTCGGCTTTCAGTCAAGTATCTAAAATGTTATAAAATGCAGGTAAAC
>JANTCA010024586.1:0-22974 GCA_024741275.1 Chironex yamaguchii
GGTTTCTGAACCTTTTTAGACAGTGAGTAAGTCTGAGCAATGTCTATCAGCAAATCGTTTACTATCAATCCATACTGAGGGGTTGGACTAATACTATATATATCAGGTTGATATAATATCAGGCTGATGAGTATCAATTAAGGAAAGTAAGGTCATTTGTTTTTCTTTACTGCAAAGACATAAAATATACGGTTAAAATCTTAGGCCAGTACATGTAGACTGAATCATCCCATCATAACTGTCACAACAAACGGCTTGTTCGTTTTCTATTACAGACATGCTACACAGTGCATAGGAGTGATTTGTACTCACATTGCCGCAAATAAGTAAGAGAGATAGCAAATAATTGCAACATGAATGGTCTTGCCTGTTAGGTTGCTGGCCATTTAGCTAAATATATGAGTGGGGCAAACAAAACATTTAGTTAGATACCAATACACCTAGAAGCCCAGTTCCAAAAGTGCAAGTAATTACCACCTTGGGGGTAATTCTACATTTGCCAGGAGGTAATGGAATTCATTCAAAAACTCTTCCAAAAATGATGCCCTGTGAGTGTAAGGAACGTAGACCCATCATTCAGTATCCCTGGCTGAGACATGCAATGCTAGTGGCCCAGGGATGGGCGCTTGTCTGTGTTGTGGAAAAAATCCACTTCTTAGCAAATTCCTCAGCGTCCAGTCAAAAGCTGCACTGTTAGTGCAAAGTCACAAAGTCCAAGAAATCATTTGAATTCAGCACATTCATTGCATAATTGTTCATTCAACACCTAAGCAAGGTGCTGGGTACACATGAACCATGGCCATTTCTGCTAAAAATATTCCTGTTTTCAGAGAGTTATATTTTGGATTTATGAGTATTGTTGAAAAAGGTATTATTAAAGCACAGTGCATGAAAGTTCGTAGTGCACAATCAATCAAAACCAGCAAACTGAGGCAACATCTGATTTCTTAACATTCAAACCATAAGGACAAGGATTGGGCATATATTGAGAGACTGAGAGATAAGGTCAAGTAACAGTTGTTCACTCACAAAGTGAAATGGAGCTGCATTAGAACTATCATTCTGAGTTTCACTTGAGATTGTATGTCTAAAAAGGCACAAGATATGTTATGAAGTCACAGTTTTCAAATCAGTGAATTTTATCAAAATCAGTGCACTCAATACCAGATACCTCCAAATGAAGGTTAAATTGATGACTGATATGACAAACCGTGCATTCATGGCCAGGATAAAAAATTTGCAAAGGAAAATAAGCTCAAGGAATGTGAGTAGGCTTTATAATGCTGGGGAGAACAAAGAACTACAAAGTTCTGATATGAGGGAGCTCGTCTGTTGACATTTGGTTGCATTATAAACAGATTCAAAAAGTATTTTCCAACGGGGTAGGACACAACCCTCTCTTTTGTCCTTTATCCCTTGAAGGCTCCCATTACTACAATCAGTGATGATAACAATGGCATTCGGACTGAACTGTTCAATCTAAGAGAGGATTTTGGGCCAAAGTCCAAGTTTGAGACAATTGCAGCAATTGGATTGGAATATCCACTGCTGTCCAGTCTCATGGTTTGCCATACATTACCTTTCGGATTGACCTATAGGTGTAAATCTGGATATTGCTCCTTATAAAATGAAATTCAAAATTGCTGTAGTGTCAAGGATGAATTGTGCTGTGCTCTCATTGTCACAAAGTCTTGGATTTCATGACTCCTGCAATCAATTCAGCACCCACCATCCACTGAATTCATTTTTGTACATATATTTTGCGATTTTTTGAAATACCAATGGCTGATCATTCATAAATTGTTCTGTATTAGTTGTTAAGGAACTGGTAATGACTATGTTCCAGCCTTAGAATTTTTGTCATTAATTCCTTTAACAAGTAACAATGGTATGTGGTGGATGGCAAATAGCTGTTCAAACTCTTTGATAATTTTTTATTTCTTCAGTTGCTAAACATCAGTGTAATCACTGTAATAGTCAACAATAATAATGTAGTGGTTTCCTTCATATTCCATAACATAAGCTGGATGCCAAGGATGTTCAACGAGTGGTTCAATGATGACATCATTGGTTTGGAGCCTCCACAAAGAGATGATTACAATTGGCACACTGTTGACATGCTTCCTCTTATTGCTTGCTCACTTGGAGCCAGTAAATAATGTCTTTGACCGATGACTTTGTGCCCAAAATACCTTAGTATTCTTCGTGCGACTTCTGTATCACTTATGTGTGTTTTTTTAGAGGATTGACCACAAACGGTTTATCCCAATTAACCCAATATTCACTTAAGAATGCCTATTATTTGTTGTTAGACCAAACCAACTGATGATGCAGCACATTTAAGTGTCACTAGCTGTCACTAGCTTAGTTGGGTCACTAGTAAAGTAATTTGGTGTTTGTTTAGGGAATATCAAAGTTTTTGAGGTACCAAAATACAGCATCATGTTGAGGAACCCAGAAAGTGGGCGTAACAAATTGTACTTGTAACACTTGTAGCATCCGTAGGCACAGCCATCTGTACAAATAGCTTGACCTGGACAGAATACATCTTTAATCCCATAGTGCTAATGATATGCCCTGTGTATGCAACTAGAGACATCTGGAATTTCAACTTGTTTGGATTCAGTTTTGACTGGTACTGCTGAGCTCCTTCCATCAATCTCATGGCTGTTGAGCTTCTGCATTATAAATACATCACCTAGACAATTTGTCAAAATGTCATCAGCAATCACTTCAACATTTGTAAGTCCTTCAAGGCAGCCATTGATAATGTGAGAAACATGTCAATAGGGAACAGTACCCATTGATAACATGCAAAGGGGGTCCAAAATAATAGGTAGCTGAACTCCTCATTGAAAACAATTTGGTTAAAACCATCATTGGTATCACCCAGCATGAACAGGTGAGCACCAGGCAATCATGAGGCCAATTTTTTGAGGGTTTGAGTGGGAAAATGTTTATAGAAATTTTCTTTTTGGGTTCCTGTGAACCGAAAGAGATTCTCAATTTTGTAGCTATCTTAACATCTCATTCTTGTTACTGACCTGTCTCTTCATCTCAAAGTTTTTGTGCATTAACTCATTTTGCAGAGCTACTGGGACATAGCAAGAATGATTTGTGTAGACAAAGTTGTCACTTTTGTCAATGATTATAATTACATGGACAGGCTTGCAACTTCCCGTCAACCTTGGGGTTGGCATCATGCTTCTTTGACTTTGGCTTCCCCTGAGAACCAGAACAGCAAGTGGCAAAGTGGTTCTCTTTGCCACACTTCAACCATGTTTTCCCAAATGCAGAGCATTTTTCATAAGAACACAGATGGAACCAGGACTATATTCCCAATTCTAGATTATATGAGACTGTTGTGAGTCTTTTTTGAATGTTACTGTTGAGGTTTGTGTGTGTGCAGTGCACTGATTCGTCCTTTTGCATCAATTTTACATGGGTGTTGGTGTTCTTACCAGTATGACATATGTCAATAATGATTCTGGATGAGTAGGATTCTCACAATCTCCCAAATGTCTTGATCAATGGTGGCATTCCTTAAGACGCCTTATTGTTATTTAGAACATTATTTTCACCTCTGACACCATGTAATTATTTAGATTAATATATTGATGATGAATGAGAACCTGGTGTGGGTGCATGGTCGGAACATATTTAAAATGCAGAATGTTTAAGGCAGATAATGCAGGACTAGCAGCATTGGTAAACTATGTATATTTAATTGAAAAAGATTTTCTCAACTAATAGACAAGTTTAGTCCGTGGACATGACTGACATAATGGGGATGTGATGTTTCATTAATGTAAGTACTTAACATGTACAGAGTCATGATTATCAGGGGCCAGGACCTCCTATAACTTGTTGTATACTATCTACTTGTTTGATTTCTGGTGGATTGAAACGTTATGTATATTTTCTTGTTGACATTAACAGGTACCATATGAAATTTTGAACAAGAAGTTCCGTAATGCTCAGAAAGTTATTGACCGTGAGGTTTCCCATTCAACTCAAGGTGCAACTGAGCTGAGCAATCTCTCCAGCAGAGAAGGGCTTAAAGTTCATGAAGCTGAAGCTGCATTGAACAATGTAGTGTCCAAATTACAAGCATTAAAGAGAAAGGTATACAGATTTTATATATTGTACCTTTTAGACCTTATTAGGAGAGGGTGACATGTTATTGCCCGAGGGTGGTTGATATAATTCAGTTTGCATCTGTGTGATTGAAACTCTTTTTTCCTGTCAGAACAATTTCCCTTTTTATCTATTGCACCTTTGTAAACAGTTACTGTAGCGATTACTGCCTCTCATCTTTACACTCAGTACTAGTTAACACATATCCTGGATAACTGAAGTACTTCCGGCAGATTGCAATATTTTCATTACAATGTACAGTTTTAGTTACATTACATATTGCACACCTTGTCTGTTTTAAATGATTTTGTTAAATAAAGTTAGTTCTGTTTGCTTCTATAGTTATGTTCTTTTAGTGATATTTGAAATCTTTCTACGATAGCTGTGCGCAATTTGACAATTTAGGATATATTGGGAGTCAAAGTTGTATAGCTAGTGTTTGTTGGAAATATTTCTTAGTGAATGGAATAACAGACCTAAGAAAGCAATGAAAAACTGGGGGAAAACATATGCTGATGTAAGGGATTTGTTGCAACCCAAAAGACCAGTAGAAATATTATTTAAGGATATTTTGGAAAAAAGTGAAAGGACATTTATATAACAGAAAATGATTAAGATTATTGAATGTTATAAGTTCTGCAATTACAGCTATGGAGACAAACGAGGTGTGACAGATTTCTTGACTGAACTGGTAGAGTTTTTGTTGTGGGGAATTGCACAAGCCAAAACATTGGTATGTTTAAAGAAGTGACCTATTTTGACTGTGAAGAAAAGAAGTGTCAATATATGAAAATATATCATAGAAGCAAAATGACCATTGGAAATACAGGAGACAAGAAGATTTAATTAATGTTGTTCTGGAACATTTAGATGTTAAACATGAGTATTCAAAGAATGTTGCATGGACAGAAAGTAGTTAGAGCTTTTGAAATAAACATGCAGTCATGCAGAAAAACACAGATGGAACATCACAAAAGAACTTTTAAAGAAATATGTGACCAACTAAAACTGGATACAGATTCACAGCTATAGACATACATTGAAGCCAAATTGACTATTGTTAAGAGCTGTACTCCAAAAATGCACAAAACCAAGATTTATGTACTTTTGTGAACATTTGATTTTGCCAAGGTTGATGGCCAGGATTGGCTTAAAGTGATAAAGTTGAACTGGAACTTGATGTTCAAGAGAAAGAAATATGACCTCAAACTAGATACTAGAAACATATGTCTTTGATAAAAGTTTGGAACAGTGTGTGGAACTTAAATTAAGATATATACTAATTTCAATGTTCAGCCAAAAGATTGCAAGGTACATAAGGTACCCCTTACAATATAGAAAGAAATGATATAGGAATTAGATTGCACTCGTGGATTTTAAGGGATGGGCAGTATCTTTTGTTCGTCTTTTAAAGATATCAGATCATCTTTGTAGGTCTTTGAAATTTATAGTCAGTGGCCTTTTCAAAGCTTAATGATTATCCAAAATAGACCCCCTGTAACAAATTTAGTAGTTTATGTGTGAGACAAGCATATCTAAAATTGCTATTGGATGATGACTTTACAAAATTCACCAGTAGACAACACTTAAAAAGGAATACTTTCTTAAAATTGAATACCTTACAAAATTTCCTTAGGACTGAGAATTTTTTAAGTACAACAGAAAATGTATGACAAAGTTTCCCTGTGTAGTTTTAAAATTTGTCAGTATTCTCGTAAGTGTAAATGATGAGAAAGATCACATGTATATGTTTACAAAAGTTTTAAACTATTGATGGCGGGAGTTAATTTATGAGACTGGATGTGACTTATTGCCTTTATGTTGTCAGTGGACATAGAATTAACCCTATGGGTGCTCAATGTTAAACTATGGATATGCACCAGATAGAAAGGTTAGAGTCAATTACTGCTTTCGCTGTGACTCTCATCAAACATTTTTATATTAGGTTCCAACAGTTTTGGAACCCTTGAACAGACTCTTGTAATGGTATTGTAATGGTCGAACAACTGAACAATATTCAATTGCTTGGAGACACTACTACTCATTGCCACTTAGAGGGTGCAAGAGTTACCCAGGAGTGGACAGGAAAGTGACTCCACCCTTGTCAAAATTTACAATTCACATTGGGAGGATTTTTAACAGGAATCTCTTATGACCTTATTTTAATCTGATTAAAAAACTGAAGCTAAGTATTGGATATGGCTTTCTCGTCTGTGGAGTAAAAGTTATCACACCACCCAAATGGCATCTAAAAGCTATTGTAGAGGTATATACGTGAAGATCAATAAATTTTTCAGAAGCTTGCTCCAGTGGAAAGCACTGCTGAGACACTTTTACAGTCCTGGGAATTACTTGGTCAATTACATACAGAGGCTGTATTACATACTCAGGAATTGCCTGGTTAACGATTGTTGTGGATCCATGTTTACTTTGCTGGTCCATACAAAAAATCAATGGATCTCACGGTGGTAAATAGTTGTTCTTAGTCGCTGGATGTAGACATTATGAAGTCTACTGTGTTAGCAGCCACAATAGGAAAGCTAAAACACATTTTTTGCAACATGTGGACGGCCTAGGACTATTCCAATCAACACCAGTATAATAGGTTGCAATGCTGTAACTGCAACATCACTTGTGCGTATTTTTTGATATTGTTTCATACTCTTTTACTATTACTGTATTCATTGTATTGTAATAGTATTGTCTTTGTATTATTTTATTTTGCATTAACAATAGAGGAAATATAGTTTTGACGAACTGCATTTTATATTGCTTTTTCGCACTGTAGGCTGAGGAAGCTCTCCATTGCCAGGGAGAAGCAGCAAGAAATTGTAAAACAAGAATCGAGCATCTAAAAGACCATTCTAACCAACACAAGAGCGCCAATAAAGTTTGGAAGCGGACCCGACTGGATAGAATGCTCGTTGACTATTTTCTGCGATCAGGCTTTTATGACACTGCAACAATGATGGCTGAAAAAAGTGGTATACAGGTAAGTGTTGGGTGATCCTGAATTTTTATGGATTTGATTTTCTCTTTGTCTCGACATCTGCTCACCATCTTCTGTTTGCTCAAACTTGCTACTCAATATTAGTATGTATTTAGTGTTATAAAGCCCTCTTTAACGTGCATTTGGCATTAGTTGATATCTCTTAATACCCCTTTTCCAAAGTGGCGTTGAAAGTAGAGTGGAAGGTTGTACCACTGATTGGCAACATAGAGTTCTTGTCTTTGTGCTGACCATGGTTTTAAAACAATGATAACTGCCGGTCAGTCTCATGGTAAATAGTACTGTTGGTCGCATTATAATTATGTACAAAACTAAATGGATCTTTGCTGTGACTCTTACATTACTCATTTTTATCGGCGTTTGGAATTTTATTTAAATGGTTTCAAATACGCTACCTGTTTTGTACTGTGGGAACCAACCATGTATGGATTCCGTATAAGAAAATTGACACTAAGCATGCAAACAAATACACAATTTTCATCACCATAATTTAATTTTAACTCTCTTTGAAGAAGATTAGGTTCAATCCCTTGGGTGGTCTTAAATGTAGATTTGTTTTCTGTACCTTGACATGTTCCTCGCGTAAAGCAACATATGAGCGGAGAGTGCATGATAACAGGATGTAAGAGCAGTCAACAGGCAGCAATCTTTCTACTCTAAGGTAGCAATCTTTCTAATCTTCCTTTTTACCTTTAAATGCATTTTGTATCATTTATTTTAGAACTACGTGGATATTGATTTATTTCTACATGCAAGACAAGTAGAAGAAGCTTTAAAGATGCATAACCCAGGTCCTGTTCTAGCCTGGTGCCACGAGAACAAGTCAAAACTGAGAAAACTCAAAGTAAGTTGAAATGCGTGTCGTGATGTTGGCGGTTTTAGCTTTCTGTATTATTTAAAAGATTCAAACGTACATGCCCTTAAATTCAGTTTATTTCCTGTACTTCTTTTATTTAATTCTCTTTTCATTACTTGTTTCAGAGCACACTGGAGTTGAACGTAAGGATTCAAGAGTTTGTTGAGCTGATAAAACAAAACAGAAGAAGCGAGGCGGTTTTGTAAGTAGACGTGTCCTATCACTTAAAGCACAAAACGAAATCAAATTGACTTGTAGGTGAAACATTGAACTCTAGACAATAGATCCCGTTATGCAGTTTATTTCCTGGTTTGGAAACTTGGTAGTTAGCAACAGCTAAACCACAATCTCAAGGGTCTGTTATGTATCACATGAAGGCATAATTATTTGATGACTCTAGCGCAAGGTAGCATCTAAATCCAAAGGCAGTCTTTTCCAATTTCAGAATGCGCGTTTACTCTGTTGTGAAGTGGCCTCTTGCCTGTAGCTGATGATGTCTTTTAAATATAACTACTTTTTTTTCGAGTTTTTTTTTTCTCTTGTAATTAGGTTTGCAAGAAAACACTTTGCAGCAGCTGGGAATGAAAATCATATTATTCCCAGCATACAAAAGACCATGGCGCTACTGGCATTTAATCCAGCTTCCGTATGTGAGCGGTATAAGGTACAGTATTTCGTCGTATGCATGTCTGCTTGTTTGCTAACCGTCCTTTATCTGATTGACCTTGTGAAATGTTCGACAGACGTATGTAATTGGTGAACGGACGTTCGCGTCAGTTTAGCTGTCACACAAAAATGCAACTTTATTTTGCTGAGTTTGAGCCGTTTCAATTAAATTGGAAACGGTTATTTTTGTCGTTCTGTGTAGCTGTAAGGTGTTCTTTGTCCTTATTTTGTGTGTTTCTCATTATGATTTGAAGTTTACTAGTAGCAGAGGTAACTTAATCAGTATATTCGTAAACTTAAGACAATGCTGTAGCTGACGAGGCGAACAAATAGGAAAAAGAGAGCCTCGAGACCCGAATAACATTTGCTGTACATCGTTAATTTTGTACATCAGGTTCCAATTTTTGAAACTGCCGAGTCAACTCCATAGTTGGAAAGTCTGGCGTAGACAAGCCATCTTATTTTAGGTTGATTATAGCTTTGTAGGCCAGAGGTTGCGAATTCAAAGTTTCGCCACCAAAAGAAAAAGACCGTTAGTGAGAGATGGTAATGGACGCTCACTCTCTTAAAGAGTTCACTCCTAATTACATTCTTGAGTACTCTAGCATCAGTTACCCACGGCAACAATTGTGCTACAAAAATGATCTAGACTGAAATAAGTAAATCCCGTTCCTAATCAGGTGCGCCGTTCACAGTGTAGTTTTTTTGCCAGTTAAGGCAAATACCCTGCCGCAAAAGTTTGCACTTAGTGCCTACTCGTACACTACAGACCCACTAGTGCCTGAAGTACGTGTAAAGCCTTTGATTGATAACGTAAAGTACAATAGGATTTTTATGAGCACTTCCTTGGGAATGGCTGGAAAATGGAGGTCCACAAATGCCGACAAGTGACTGTGCTTGTGGTCCCCTTCAGTAGATTGGCACCACAACATACTTTCGCGGATAGGAAAGTTTTTTCTACTTTATTGTTATTTACTAGCCTCACGGCACTACAATTTTGTGAACCACAATATACATCAAAACCGACTAGGTAACCTTTTGGAACTGAATGATATCATATCCGATAACAGGTTCTATGAAAGTGGAACAAAACCAGTTTATTTTATTTTTTGTGTCACCAAGGTTAAAACTCATGAAGGTTGTCTTCCTTATGGATCATCGTGTGATTTTGGCAGAAACGTGAAAAACAGTATGCTTTTGTTTCTTGTTGACAGGAATTGTTTGATGAAAAGAGGTGGAACTCTTTGGTGGAACAATTTCGGATGGAAAATTTTGTCCTGCATCAACTTAATCGACAGTCGATGCTTGAAGTTACTTTACAGTGTGGTTTAGCTTCACTGAAGACTCCGTATCCTTTAGCATTAAATTGTGGTTGCAAACTTCATTGGTGATAGTACTGCCGCGAAATCGTCTGAAAGATAACAAACCCTTAAAATAAAGTGTAAAAATGTATTTTAAATATATGTTAAAATATATTTTAAATTTTGGCGTCTGGACATTCGTGGACGTGGACCTTCAAGAAAATTTTGCTACAAGTAATAGCGAGTACTAGTCAGGAATTCAAGAGGCTGGTAATAGGTTAAGAATGGTATAACAGTGCAGTTGAGAAATTAAAATGTAGTATTGTAGCTAAAATAAAATGATACAAAGTAACGTATGGACGGTTTAACGTAATTGGTATCATTTTTATACCAGTGTGAGTTCTGAGGAATTGTCGTGTATTGGTTCCTAACATTATGGCGCAGGTAAAGTACGAGTTGGGTTGTCAGAGTAACAGTTTAGTGTATAGGTCACCAACCTTGCAGATGCTTTGTTGCCATGAAGTCTTTAGTGGCGAAGATTCTAAGATCTGTGTAAAACAGGTTGCATGCAAGCAAATGGAATAGATATAATCGTGCTAGACTAATTTGGCTGTGGATTGTATTGTTTTGTATCCTTAACACCCTATATAGTCATTGCTACCATGACGATGAACAAAGCCGAGACTGTCCAGTTTGCTGCCGTCTTTTCAACGAACTAGCAAAGCCATTACCATTTGCCCATTGCGCCCAGTCCAGGCTGATCTGCCATATTTCAGGTGAACCAGTCAATGAAAACAACCCACCTATGATGCTTCCCAGTGGTTATGTCTATGGCGAAAGTGTAAGACGGTCTCACCTTGTATTTTGTAGTTCATCCAATTGTTACTTTTTGCCTTTCCTATTGTTTGGGTTGTTTCACTTGGTTTATTTCTGAGCCGTCTTGTTGTCTCCCCCTGGAGGTTATGTTTTTGTCGGGGTTTGTATGTCTGTCTGTCTGTCTGTCTGTCTGTTTGTATGTTTGTTCGTTAGCAGGATAACTCAGAAACTTATGAATGGATTTTGACGAAATGTTCCGACCCAGGATAAGGAACAAATAATTAATTTTAGGGATGATCCGAATAAAATCCTGGATTCTGGATCACTTTTTAGGCAGCGAAACTTTCATAGTGCTAGTGAGGGATAACCCAGTTACCATAATTGGTAATGATATCTTCATGGACTAGCAAGGAAATCATCATGGACAAAACTCCTGCTCTTTGAATAATGATACTGGCTTGACTGAGATTTGTGCTGCCAGAGTGCTTCTACTTTAACTATTGTAACTAATAATAAACGTGAAAGGAAAGGAAAGGAATGTATTTGATTTTATCCTCCTCTGTTTAGAATGTTTGTGGGTTGTGTGCCTACTTTTCCTATATTTATCAAGTCGTTGATAGTTTAATTAATTTCTTACTGCACTCCATCATATATTGCTTATTCTTTTATCAATATACATATAACAATAACTTTTTTCGTTCAATAACCCAAGAAATGATAAGTGCATACGTTTTAGAGGAACGTTGTAGCCTGCAATTAGTTGACAATATTTTGGTTTAACAGTGATTTCAGTCATTACCACATATACGTTTTGAGCAATTTTGTCAATGTTCTTCTCCGTAGGCTTTGCGATCACTTGCCACTGTAAATGAATCGAATTTGGTGACCTGTACAAGAACGAAGGAGCAGTTCAAATTTGAAGAAGCACTGAAAGTGTTTATCATGTAACAGTAACTTCTGTTTATGATGCCGGAAAAATTTGAGCCGCACCCTTGTGTTGTTGTTGATTGATACACTTTACTGATATGACGGTTTAGTGATTATTGTTTTTCATGTTTCAGCAAATAGTTTGCTTTTATTAAACCATTATCTTTAAAACTCTTGATAGTTCATTCTCAACAGGAAATGCTTATTCACTGCATTAGCCAAAGTTTCATTCATTTATTTGTATGAATCAATGTCCATTTTTGTTGCTACTAATTTTGCCATGTTTGGTAAATTTTTTACATTTATAACCTTTGTGTAAAGGATTTAATTCTTTATTGATATCGGGAAAAATCATAGTTGGTTTGCTCGGTTTGATGGTAATTGACACGTTACTTTGTAATAACTGTCCCAGTTTTATTGATATTGGGAATTGGTACAGGCATCTGATCATTTGGGGAGCAAATGTGAGGTAAAGATCCCCATGCTTTGAACTTCAGTGTTTAGACTGTATAAAGATGTCTCTATTGGTTACTATGCTCCCCTTTTCCCCGTCGCTGCTACGTTTGTCATGTACAGGAGTTGCGATATTACACAATGTGGATAACACTGCTTGAATTTATGCCCTTTTGTCTGTCTTCCAACGCACCCCATCATAACTCTTAGCTGTACAAGGTATTCGTGATATTTTAAACGAATAAAAATGGATTTGTCTGTATATTGACATGATAACATGATTATTGCATTTCAACTGTGCAGATGTCTGGAACTTGATATAATGATAGCTGAGCAGAAAGCTTCTTCGGCTTGAAAGGATATGTTTATTCGTATCTATCATCAAATACTTCCATGTTGGAATATGAATTAGCAGGCCATGTATATGTATGTATGTATGTATGTATGTATGTATGTATGTATGTATGTATGTACGTATGTATGTATGTATGTATGTACGTACGTACGTATGTATGTATGTATGCATGTATGTATGGTATGTATGGTATGTATGTATGCATGTATGTATGTGTGTATGTATGTACGTATGTATGTGTGTGCGTGTGTGTGTGTGTGTGTGTGCGTTGTGCGTGCGTGTGTATGTATGTTTAAAGTGTTTATTAAGTTTATTAAAGTGTTTCTTTCTTGAAGTTTATATTTATTTAGTAAACATGGATGATTGAGCTCTTGGCATAATGTATGTATGTGTGTATATATATATGTTTATATGTACACATATTTCTTCATTAAATGAACTTTTATTTGGCATTTGTAATTAAATGGTTAAAACTCGGTGAAAACGTCAAAGGAAAGTTCTGGGGGTTTTTTGATAAAGAAATTTTAAAATTGTAATGAACAGTGTTGATTGAGCTCGTAAAGAAGATATGAATATATGTATCTTACTTTGAATATTCCAGAATGTTACGAAGCATAATTACCGAATCTGTACTAGTCGATTATGACTTGCCTAAGGGATTGGAGTAAGCATGGTGGTACAATAATAACCAACAGATAATGAGAAGGGGACGCGAATTAAGTACCCAACAGTGTTAAGCTTTTTACAGGCGGTTGAGTTGTGGTTAAAATCTTGCCTCTTGTAATGTGTGGGAACGCTTATCCACGCTTTCATCTCGTTTCTTGGATTGATCTGGGATTGGCAACATAAAGTCTTTGTTTGTTTCTCTGGAATCCTGCAAATCTCGTTTCTGGATAGAATAATTATTGGGCTAACCAAGTTAAACAGTTTGCTGATCTTCATACTTGATTTATCAATATTCGGAGGTCGTATTATTAATTTCTTTTTGAAACTATTTATTTTGCTGACTCTTACTTTTTGCAATGTAACAATTAGGGGCGTACCTTGAAACTGTATTAGCCCGGTCCTTGTGAGTAAAATGAATTATTTAACCAAGGAATGCATATATCTACTTCATTTCTTCTAGTCGGGACAGCTTTTTCAAGATGTAATTGCCAAACACTACTAAGTGCTAGAAATAACTGAGTAATTTATTGCTAACATTACCAAATAATGCTAATTGACCATAATTTTGTCCATTTTATTAACTAATCGGTGCTTTACCAACCTAACAAAGTAAGCCTTGCCCACTCTGCTTATCTTACAAGGTACGCCCTTTGTAATAGCGTAATCATTTTAACGGTTACTTGTAGGGCAGTTATTGTTGTAAGAAGATCATTGATTTGTACTAAGAGACTGTCTTCTTTACTTCGTATCTTTCTCTGGAGTACGGACGCTTTTTTATATTTGGTTGGTTTGATAATTCTTTCCATTTGAAATCTTTGGTAGTGTCGAGTAAAATTATGTATAGGTTTGAGAGACAAAAGTATTCCTTACAGTTCTCGTCGTTTATTTGCCCTGCTGCTATCATTTCCTGATCGGGTCATTGAGGCGTTGATTGGATTCTAGCTGATGGATCCACTCTTGTTAACTTTTTGATCACCGTATTATTATTTGGCGACTGTTTCCTAAATATTCATGGTTGTTGACATTATATGAAGCAGTGAACACCGAGAGCTGTCTGAGTGGTTGACGTGCAAGTGGACCATAGCAAGGCACCTCTCTACATGTCGTGATTGATGGTGCTGAGCGGAATCCAAGATAATGATCCTTAAACATGCATTGTTAAGCGTCGTTCACGTGCTGTTAAAAATGGTGTCAAGAGATGTTTAACGGGTGTTAAAACCATTTTCATCTGCATGTAAACCAAGCTTTAGGCAGCTGTCGCTATGTAGGCATACGTCAGAAATTGGAACTTCATCGCCCTTTTGGATAAGAAAGGAATAGTGGATCGCCGACCGTCCAATCGAAGTTTTGATGCAATAACTGGCGTTGTGCATTTCTGACTCTTGATATAACTTTTGGTCGATGCATTGCTTAATAAGGTATCACGTTGGTTACATTTTTTATCAGTAAGCTTGCTGCATTCATTCAGTGTTTAAATTCTTTCTGAATTCAAGTTGGACGTAATCGTATGTAGTATATTGTCGTCCAGAGTTGTCTAGATCTGGCTTGGAAAGGAAAACTAGTGAAGCAAACGTCAGTTGAAAAGTGGGGCAGAATAATCATCTATGGTGACCAACGAACGTCTTTTTATTTCTGTACAAAATGAAACTTCGTTCATTGATTACACTAAGAGGACGTCCATCGCCTTAAGAGGAAGGAAGACCTCGAACATTTTTTTGCAAACAGTTACTTTCCTGATGCACGGCCTTGGGCTGATTTGTACCCATTTGACCTAATACATATAATACAAACGGAAGCAAAAATAATTTTTTCACGTAGTTCGATAATGTTATAGCACATTAGTATCCTTATGAGTTTCTTCACCATTAACCTTCAAGCTATCGGTTCTTACTAAGATCTAGTTGTGGAAATGTACAATTCCAGATGAACTGGATCATATGACATTATTTCAGTTTTAGTTCACAAGACTAGAAGTAAGTAATTGTACCATCCCTACTTATATACAACAGAACTGGTCTCTAGTCGACTGATGCACCACTGCCAAACGAGGAGCCTTCATCCTCAAGTTTATGTCGACTGCTTATCCTACTTTTTATTCCATCAACTGAGGGTAATTTTCTCGATTTCTTGTAATCACTTATGTCCTTCGAGTCCTTTGAGATCCGCAGACTTCGATCATGCATTTCCTTCGGTGAAATGGCAAGATGTGCACCTGAGAGATAAATGATTAATACTCAGCTTTATAGTATGTCATCAAAGTCGTCATAAAAACTGAAAACTCGTGCAAGTTAAGTGCTCCAAGTTATTTAATTGGAACAAATATGACTAAGTATAACTATTGTTAGATAAGGTAAATGACGTAATCCAAACTGTCGAAGCTCGAGCAAGGATTGAATGCTTTCTGATATTAAGGAGACTTATCCAGTCATTCAGTCTGCAAAACTGAAAATAAACTGAATCATACTTTGTAGAGTAAGGGAACGAGGTTGAATGGTAGCAGTCATGTAATTAAAGAGAGAGAGTATTTGGCAATCAGAGATAATTGTCAACGCTTTGGTCCCAAGCAGTGCGACAACAAGGATTCGATTAATCTGCAGCAAATACTTTGTGAAATTAGAATTGAAAATTGTCAATCATTTTGGAAAGATAATGATATCGCGCAAACGAACTCAGTTTCTAAACAATACGACATATTTGTGTAAATATCCTTTGATATTGAACAGCAAAGGAAACTTGTGTCAACCATCTTCAGTAAATTGGCATAAAAAGTATTTACATTCCAAGTGTTATGTTTACCTTGAAGGAGATTAGCCACTTTTTCCTGCATTTTCTCATCGTAATAGCATGTTAGTTCTACTAAACTTCCAGTTGGCAATGTCTCTCGGATTGTTACTTTTTGTCTTTCCATGTCCAGTTGCCTTTGTTTAATATCCAATTCACGCTCTTTTAAATCCAGTTCTCGTCTACGCTCGATTCGTCCCTCTTGTTCTTCTTTAATCTGCATCTCTCTCCACAGTTTAGCGCAGCTGAAAATAGCGATAACAAATGTGATCACGACTTGTATTACAATAGAGACCGGTATTTGCAGGATTTAGTTAGGATAGTGAAGTTTTAGTTTAGCATTGCTTAACAAAACTAGCGAAATGTATGCGGAAAGAGGTCTTCGAAAGTAAAATGGGATTGACTTACCTCTCGCATCTCGTCTCCTTTGATTTTCCAAGCCCAGTTCGAAATGCACGCCTGCATCCGATACAATTGACCATGTCGACCCTGGATAGCACTCCTACAAAATTGCAGGACTTTCTACCTAGCTGTGCATCACGGAGTCTTTTTATTGATTGATATCATCACATAATGGAAATTGTCGAGGCAAAATTCACAAAATTGTGAAGAAATGTCTTGAAAATTTATAAGTGGCCCCGAATATTACACTTCCTTGCGATGGTCTAAATTTCTTTGGGCAACCTTCACTGATTTGATTCATGCTCATTGAACTATGAATAACGTCAGTTACGAGACCTGCTAACAGGTTAGATATTTACAGAGAGGGAAACTATCAGTTGTGCGTTAGTGTTCACCAATACAACTTACATAAATTAGATTGCAGAGTTTTGCGCTGACCGAGAAAACGCATGCTTGCTCATTCATGAATTTCTTTCAGGGAAAACAACAAATCCAGTTATGCTGGATGCTTCTAACGTCAGAACATTCAGGTACATAGGAAGCTTTGCCCATTTCAAAAGAAATCAGAACATCTCAACCTGTCAATCTACGTTATTCTCTGAAAAACAATAATAAAACGCAGCGGCAAAAAAATATTACAGACGACATATTGCAGCTACATATTGCTGGATAGGAAGTTTGCATGGATAAATGAGTCTCACGTGCTTATTTGTCATGTTTTATGCCTGTGTTTGTTGATCAAGGGCATTAGTTCGATTAATTCCAAAACCAAAAACAGAACACGATCGATTTAGCAATTTGAACATTATTAATCTTAGAGCAATTTCAATCAAAATATTTAATTGTTTAAGCGATGGCTTACGATGCTCAAACTGTATGTAAGCATTTCATTACTGTTTGAAATATGGAGAGTAATTCCTCAGTCGAGCACGAATGCAAACAATCCTAAATTGCCTGCAATGGATTTTGCAGTTTCCTTCATCCTTATTGCTCAAAAACTCCTATCCTGTTCATTAGAAACAGGTAATCTGTTACATTTGCACTCCCGTCCACATCAGAATCAAACTTATGAACACTAGAAATTTTAAGTATATAAACCTCTAAAACAAGTCCGTTCAAAATGATAGCATTACCTTTACCAATTATTCTACAAGACAAAACTCTTACTCCATCATCCTTCCCGATTTTTCTGTACTAGACGCCTCCTATTTTCCCATGGTAGCTCCTTAGTACCATCTTCTCAGAAAACTCTGATTTCCACAAGTAGATAAGCCTACCAACATGCAGGATAAAATTTACATGGCATTCTTTGTCTTTATTACAGGACAGGCATCTTAAAAAGGCAATCAAACGAGTACTGCACTGTATGGGGCTTAACGATACCCTAAAACTAAGAAATTATTAACAGTATTTAATACTCTAGATTGTCCATTCTGCATACGGTAATTGTAAAGCATGAAATATCTTATGCAGATGAACAAACACAAAAGATATAGCAGATATAAATTTCGAAAGTCTGACATTTCACCATTTGTGGACCCAAACACATCTTTTCAACCGATAAATTTAGATCTACACACCATAGTAAATTGTAGAAACTGAAGGGAAACCAGACTGGGAGATAAGGTTAATGTTTTACTGTGTTTTCTTATCTTAGCTACCTGGTCACTACAGCTCCTTCAAAGTTCTAACTGGTCTTTCTAGCTGGTTGTTCCTCGCACTTTGGCAATTATTTTCAAGAACAGAGAAGTGCTTCAGGACATCCCGTTTTCCTGTGAGCTTGTAGAATATCTCCATACATAATTTAGTATCACACGTAAGTTGTAAATATGTCTTATAAACTAATACAGACGCTGATAAATGGATGACTTTTAAGCATTACAGACATGCTGTTGCAGAGCATTTTTGTTTGCAGTTTGATTCATTGGGTCGCATTTGTTCTATACTATTAAACTATGCAGTCAGTGGCGTAATGCAATTTATGGCACCTATGTTCAAAACTAAGCGCCCCCGACCAAAAGTGGCCCCGAAGGGGGCCCCCCAAAATTTTTTTGCCATGTCCTTTTTGGCTATACAGTCCTTAAAGGCTTCCTAAGGCCGTCCCAAAAGGCTTATCATTTTTGCTAACACAACACTGGGTTCATTCATCCGTTTTTGTTTATTCGCTATAATTTGCCTCAAAGTTTTATTTCTGAAACATAATTACAGAAATGAGATGATTTCGAAAGCTCTATAATTAGGAAATTCGTGAAAGATAACTTTCTCATAACTTAAGTCATAACAGAAATGCTTTAAACCATCGTAACAGCTCATGTAAGCATCAATGTTTCCGCTTTTGTGTTTGTTTAAAATTTAGATCACTAATTGAAAATTGCAGTACTTAGATTGAATCTTTATCCTCGACAAAATATTGTTTGATAATAACATGATTCGGTTCGGATAGAATGATCTCAGTTGGTATGTCTGCAAGTGGGAAGCGTCAATTTGAGTCCGGAGCAAAGGAAAGAGCAGATAAAAGGTGAAAAGAAGAAACTGCAACAGCAAACACCGAATCGATGGGTCCTTTTTTACAAAAAATTTAGACAATGTCACTGTGGACAATATCATGACATCTATCCTATCATCAACAGAATCTAAAATGAAGAGAGGGAAAGAGCAAACAAATGGAAGAGATCAATTGTAATGAGAAACAAGAATGTTTCCAAGATAAACAAGAGCCGATCACTTACGTGGATCAAAGTGAAGTAACTGAAACTAGTAGTCCTAATGAGCCTGAAATATTTTATTTGACTATAAAAAACCCAACCAATCTTGGCCATTTTGATGAACAAATAAAGAACATAGCACTGAAAAAGATGATCAATCAACACGGCCCTTTAGACCTTGTGGTTCTTTGAAATTAGTAGATACTAATGGAAATGTTACACCCAACTTCAGGCCAAGCTATTACAATAAATTACATCAAGATATGTCTGTAGTAAGGCATTGGCTATGTTATTCAATGGTACTAAGAATGCCGTATTGTGAAGTGTACTGGTTGTTTGCCGATCGCTCGAATGCAAATTATGATATGCAAAAAGGGTGAATAAATCGAGTGCAAGGATCGTTACATGATATGTTAGATGAAATAAAGAGCATTTAAAATCAAACTTGCACTTACACGCATCTGTTGCCTACTAAAGATGGAAAGTTGGCGAAAATTTCAGTGAGGAAAATGAAAATGAGATTGGGAGACAAGTGTCGTTTTGGGCCAAAGTTTTTCAAAGGCTTATTTCAATTATGCTGAAAATGGCAACTTTGATGTTAGCATTCAGAGGGCACAGAGAGCAGGTTCATGAAAATGTGTAGGTGGAAATCTCTTGGCATTGATCTCTCTAATGGCTGAATATGATGAATTTCTAGCGGAAGTTATATCTCTTCCAGGTAGAGCAACAAAGTATCTTAACGCTAAGATTCAAAATGAGCTGATTCACTTGCATGCAAATGGTAGAAAATATCAATTTTGCATCATTCTGGAGTATCATCCTGGATTCCACCAGTGATATTACTGGAGTCGACGAACCAAGCATTGTCATTAGGTGAACAAAGGTCACACAAGATGAATGCACCATTGTAGAAAGCTTTAAGGAGTTTGTGAAAATAAGTAACCCTAATGCAATGGGATAGCAAAGATAGTCAAAGCATTTTTGGGAAATCTTGGCATTGATTCCTCGACATTAAGAGGTCAGGGCTATTAGAGTGCGAATGGAATTAATGGTGGCTTTCAGAAATTGATTAAAGACATGGTTAAGTCTCCAATTCCTTTTGTGCATTGCGGTTGTCATAATCTAAACCTGGTAGTAAATAATGCGGCGACATCACTGACTATGAGTGGAATCTTTTTTGCCACCCTTCGAGATATCTTTTTTTTGCTCTTCCCTGAATCGACGGCAAGATCTCAGAATCGAAGCAAGGAAGGAATTACTCGCACTAAACAAATTATGCATGACACATTGGAGCTCTCACATTGATGCAGTGCGAGCGGTGCGTAACATGTATCCCCAAATAATGAGGCTTCTCACGCAACTCACCTTGACATCAAACAACAAAAATGAGAGTGACAATGCAAAGAGTTTACCCCCAAAAAATGGACATGTTCCAATTCATTCTTTTTATTGCATTCTGGGAGAGAATCAAAAGATCTGTTAATGCAATATCAAAGAAACGTCAGTCCCCTAGAATTGACATGTCAGTGGCCTCTAGGCTCCTTAATATTGCACTCCCAGAGCTCCGATGTCTTCGAGAATTATGGCAGTCTGTCATGCTGACTGCCTCAGCACTAGCAAAGACTTGGGATGGATCGCTAGAATGTCAACAAAAGAGGAACTGAAAGGCAAGATGTGTGAATCAGATGAACTTGTTGTAGATGGAATACTGATGGATCCTCAACAAAGTTTCAAGATAAATGTTTTTTATAAGACTGTCAGTACAGCATTGATGCAACTGACAGAATGATTCAGAGGACAAGCAATGGTGACGTCATTTTTCAGCTTTCTCTATCTTAAAAACCTGGAACAACTGAGTCCTGACTTGCTTGAAAATAAAGCACGAGTAATTCGAGAAAAATATCCAAACGACTTTACAGATGAGTTAGATTCTGAGATGATCTTTCCGTGTAAGTTCCGGGAATCAGTGGCGTATTGGCTGGGGGGACACATGCCCCCAAGGAAAGCTTCGTTAATTGGCGCTAAACCTACATGTCGATTTTGCAATACTTTGCACTAAAAGGGCTGAAAAGACAGTAAGGACTTAATCTATCATTTGTCAATGACATATCACTCAAGAAGATATAGCATAGACGGTGACAAAAAGATGGATCTGTAGCATGGAAATTCTGACATTGATTCCAGAAATTTTGAGATAGAAGTTTGACAAGGGCGTCGGAGCCACGTGAGCAGCTGATCCCGTTGCCCTCGTGGTAGGGGCAGCAAAGTGCCCTTTGTGAAAAATTGGTCGAGGAGACATTATAATGCGGTATAAGAAATTTCGAAATCTTAATTAAATTTTCAGTGTTTCTGAAAGCACTAGAGGCATCCTGAGGTTCAAAAATCTTTCAAGAAGTCGATGGACCACAAGAGTAGCTGCTGCACGAGTAGTCATTGAGAAAAACAAGGAACTGCAAGAGACGCTGAGGCTACTGTCAGCTGATGCAAGTGTAACCCCATAATGCCGTGCTTACTCAAAAGGCCTCATCCGCAGGCTCCAGTCCTTCCAAACATGTTCAACCTTCTTGCCATGTATGAGTTTGCAAGTCTTCTAGAAAACAACTCGCGACAGTTAAAGAGTGCCTCACTAGCAGCTGAGCAAGCTACTGCAAGCATCGACATGCTCTACATTTGTCAGAACAGATGCAGAGTTCGAATGTCTGCACCAGAGAGCTAACGACATGATTCAGCCACCAACTGGCCAAAGTGGATATGCTGACCCAGAAAGTCTAGGATCTATTCAAGAACCACTGTTTGCAAAAAGAAAGAGACGAGCACCAGCATACAAGGCAGGTTATTTTGTTCACACAATAGCACCAACTGCCCAAGACAGCAGCTTAAGCAGAAAAGACAAATTAAGGTGATCGTTCTACCAAACCACAAATGCCCTTCCGAAAGCCCTTAAATGACGCTTTGACCAAGAAGATCTCAAACTACTCAAGATGCCTGATAAATTTTGCGAATAAGCAGACTGCTGATCTTCAAGATGCTATCAAGGGGCTTGCTAAACTGTCAGAAGATATCGATGCAGAAGAATTACAAAATGAGCTCTAGGAATGTCCAGTGCACATTAAGCTTTTTTAAAAAAAACACCTGAACCAGTCCAAAGAATCACTTAAGTTTCAACAATCTGTCAGATTCTTAACAAGAAGACTAAATCAAGAGTGTTTACCACAGTTACATCAGCTTCTAAAACTCTAGACAACTGTGCTCCTTGGTTCAGCAACAGTAGAAGGAAGTTTTAGCGAAATGAGGAGGATCAAGTCCTGGCTTCGATCAACAATGACAGCAAATACTCTCAACAACAGAATATTCTACACGCTACAGAAGGATCACACTGATCATTTGCACTTTAAAAATTGCGAAAAAATTTATTGCTCCCAACGACCAGCATCGTAGATGTTTTGGGACTTTTGAAGCATTTTGAGGTATCAATTTCTTACGATCCATTAGCCACTAGACAACGTTATTCACTTCACTAAAAACTCCAACGGCATCATTGAATCTTATTGCAGCATTCAAAATAAACCGATACAGTATTAGCTAGGCATTGAAATCTAAGATAATTGTTACAATTAAATGCGATTAGAAATAATCATTTAATCATGCCTGTAGTGCTCATTAACAAAGAAAACTCTCAGAGGGATTTCTGTCGTTCGACTTTTGCTCTGACAGTAAAATTGAAATTAACATGATAATAGTATAAACTTGCAGAAAGTTTTTGTTGTGAAAGGACACTTTATAACTGATTTAAGTTAAAGAATATTTTTTAGTGATTTCTATAATTATTACTACAATTTTATTGGTTTGATTTGCTGCTTCTCTCTGTTTACTTTATGTTTAACTCCTTTCTTTGTCGC
>JANTCA010024597.1:0-22973 GCA_024741275.1 Chironex yamaguchii
GAGAGAGAGAGAGAGAGTAGTATATATAGAGAGAGTAAAGTAGCAGCTCACATACCAAAATCGACCACTGCCTGGTATTTTCATCATAAGTTGGGTTTCCTAAGATGAGCCCTTTTGACTTCCAGTAGAAGTTAATGTATTGTATGTACGTTGGAAAATAAAATATTAACTCGACATTTGAGGCCGCTCTTCTGGAACTTTTTAAGTGTCCAATTGTGACCCACATGTGGAATATATCCCTTGGAAAAAGATGAATCATAAATGATAAACTTTACCAACTTTAAGCAAAACCAAACTATGAGGCTTGGAATCTACAAAAACATTAAAGTAATACAAAAACTCTGCATTGTTACTGTAGTACAACTTTATAATCTCTTTAAGTCAAATTCACAACTGATCAACTGAAAGACCAGTGTGTCTGGCTAATGTTATTTGAGATGGCTTGTACGGCAATTTGGTAGAGCCAAGCAACAAATTAGATTCACCAATAGTTATTAGAAGAATCAGTAAATTAAAGAACTCATAAACAGACCTCTTAACACTATGAACGAATGACCTACTCCCAGAAATTAGAATCATATATTATCAAAGTTTATGGAATACGTGATGCAGGAGAAACAGCAGGCTACACGTCACTTACTAACTGCCAACAAAACTTCATTTATTCAATAGGTAACACACATCCAAACATAATGAGTTAAGTAGTATGCAAAAGTGGAGTACATAAGCTTCTTGCAATTTTTAAGACTCCCACTTTTACGAACATGTGTGCCCCCTTCTAAAAACTACATCTATATACATGCATGATTAAAAAGCGGAACATATTGACTCTTAAATCTGAAAAATAGTCTTAATGGATTCAAAGTCAACAACAAAGTTCAATTGAAATTTCCTATGGCTAGTTTAACCTTTGGTTCGTCAAATCTTGGTTTTGCCAATCCTTTCATAAGTATATTTGCCACTATTTGGTTACTAATACAGTAAACCAGTTTGACATTACCACATTTTAAAGTCTTACGGATAAAGTGATACCTAATGTCGATGTGCTTCGTCCTATGATGACTTATAGTATTTTTAGCTAGAGCAATTGCACCTTGATTGTCCTCATGCAGAGCAGTAGGTCAGAACTGTTCAAATCCCAAATCCTTTAACAAACGACATAGCTATATCACTTGTTGAGTTGCAAAAGACAAGGCCATGTTCTCGGCTTCAGTGGACAACAACGCTACTGTCGACTAGCACTTACTCTGTCAGCTTACACAATAGCCACACAGCTCAATTTTGCCATCAACGCCAGCTGGAAATTGAATTTCACATTCCAAACTCCCTTTTACATATCTTAGAATGCGTTTCACCGATAATTAACGATCCTGACCTCTATGGGCCATATACTTTGACAGCACTCCCAATGCCGCAGACAGATCTGGTCAGCTCGCAGTAATGCCATAAACCAAACTTCCAATAGCAGCCCGAAATATCTGCTTGACATACACTCTTCACCTTCATTGAGCTTTACGAAATGCTTGTTTGGCTCCAATGGTGTTCGGACTGGTTTACAGTCTTGTATGCCGAATGTTTTTAAGGCATTCTCTAAATATTATCTCTGACTAATAGTCAATGTCCGATTTTCTCTTTCACGCCAAATAGACATACCTAAGCAATTTTGCAATTCACCTTAATCCTCCATCTCAACTCACTCTTTTAGCGCTGCTTTCTCGCTCTGAAGAAGACTTTGAAACCAAAATCAAATCAACAACATAAAGCAAAATAAACATTATTTTACCCTCTAAAACACTTTTTACATTAATACAACTATGAGCCTGAGCTCGATGATAACCCAGAATAACTCTTTAAATGACTATCCATGGCCACATTCCAACAACAGGCTCCCTGTTTAAGGCCATACAGGCTCCTATTTAGCTTACAGAAATAGTCCCGTTTCTGTTTCTCAACATAGCCGTCAGATTGGCGCATGTAAATTTCCTTATCTAGTTTACCATTTAGGGAGGCAGTTTTAACATCCATCTGGTGGACCTCCAGATCTAGTGCATTTTCAATGGCTAAAATAATTCAAATAGAACTATACCGGACTACTGGTGAGTAAATCTCGTCATAATCAAACCCATACTCTTGGGAGAATCCCTGAGCGACTAGACACCCTCTGTAACAGTCCATGAAACCATTCAACTTACGTTTTACCTTAAAAATCCATTTGCATCCAACTAAATTCTGGATGGCAAATTCAACAGATCACAAGTCTTCTTCTTCATAAGAGATGCAAATTCACTGTCAGTGGCCTCTCTCCATTAATCTACATCTTCACTTTCTCAAGCTTCTTCGATCGTTGTCGGCGCATCACAAGTAGTTTTATAATATATCGCATATACAATGCCAAGACTCTCATTATCCCCCATTCACCAAAAATCTTACCAAGACTGTCTTGCTGTGCCACGAGGTCTAGTAGACCAACGTATGTCAACTTCTCTTTTGCATTTGTTTGGCTCCCACTCACCATCATTGCCCTGCTAGCTTCTTTGGATCCATCTGCCTAGTTAGGCTCATCACTTTGAGCATTTACAGGTATTTCCTCCACATAATGCTCTTGTCTCATGCCAATATCCTCATCTGGTTCCTGCAGAACATCAATCTGCCCATTTTTCCAACTAACTACTGACTCATCTTCACAACTTTTTGCATAGTTGTCCATATGATCTTCATGCCAAATACCTTGAAAGTAAAAATGTCTTGCTCCTTTTGCGACACACGATTTCCAAACTCATTTTCCACAAACTTAACATCCCGACTCACCTCCATTACTTTTGTAACAAGATTTTAGACTCTCTGGCCCTTCCTACACACGCTGTATCCTACAAAGTGATAGCATTTGGCCTTTGGATCTAACTTTTTTTTGCTTATCCTTTGAAATGAAGACACACACATTACAACCAAATACTTTTAAGCTTGAAATATTTGGTTTTCGACCAAACCATGTCTCAAACGGCACTTTCCCTTCCACAGCAACAGTTTGACAAATGTGAGGTACGCGGCCGTATTCTGTGGTAATTTTGCATGGTGGAGCATGGACCTGGCCACCTCAACAAGAGTCCTGTTTATTTGCTTCAACGCACCATTTTGCTCGGAAATTTCACAAATAGTAAACTCATGATCAACTCTCAGGTTACTACAAAATTTCGCAAATTCCTTGCAAGTGTACTCGCCGCCATTATCACCTTCTTACCTGTCTGTCTCTCCGCCAGAGCTACATACATGCAAAACTTCGGTAGTACCTGATTGTTACTTTGGATTATATAAACAAGTACAAATCGCTTATTATCAACAATAAAAATTAAAAATATCGTGATCCGCCTAGCAACTCTACAGGCATTGGTCCACGAACATAAAAATGCACACGCTCTAACACTTCTGTTGCTCTATGTGTACACTCTTTTGGAAATGGAGTTCAATGTTACTTTTCCTTTGCACAAGATTCACAATTTCGGTTGATTTCACTCTTAGCGCATTTCATACCATCAACAATTTTTTTGTCCTTCAAAAATTTTACATTATCAATTCTTAAATGGACTAAGCATCGATGTCAAACAATATATGGTTGGGTCGGAGTCTACTCCCTCGTCTGAAGCTGAAATTTTGTATTCCCGTTCGGATTGAACCAAGTGATAGAGTAAACCAACCGGGACTGCAACCTCATTAACTTCACCATTCCACATAATCTGACTTTTACATTAAGTAAAAAGAAATTTCCAGTCAGACTTTGGGAACAAACAAAACATTATGTGCAAGCAACCTTTGTCAATTTGTGCCAAGGCAAACGGGAATCTTGAAGGAGCCTTCTGTGAAAGCTTAAATAACTTGGTCGTCATCCAAATAAGACTTGATTTTGGAATTTCACATAGTTTCTGAGGCTTTCTCTAAAGTGCATCATGTGTCGTGATGCTCTGGAATTGATATACCATTGATCTTAGTTGAAACCATCTCCGACCTCCATTCAGCCATCTTCGGCTTCTTTCTGTTGTCATTGCCACCTGCAGATTTATGTCTCTTCTTCCATGCAAAGGTCTTTGACATGTGTACATTTCTATGACAATTATCACATCAAAGCATTTTTCACCAGTTGCGACTGCTTTGCATGACAATCGACGGCCTTGTGCCCAAACTTATGACAGTTGAAACAATCTAACATCTTTCTGGAACTTGGACTGCCAGAATTCTCCTCGGATTTTGAACATAACGCAGTGTTGTCAGAGGTATCACTAGCAGGAATTATACAAGAGTTGTCACGCCGTCTGTCTTCCTCCTGCAAAAGTCTGTCTCGAATTGAAGCCCTTCCCAATTTCGACGCATCATCGCCAATACAAATTTCCAGTGAAGTAATCAGGCTATCATAGCTCAAAGGCAAGCTACACAACAATAATAACATCCAGTCTACCTTATCAATCGTGTCCCCTATGGCCGTCATGTGATTAGCAAGCATCTGTATATTGTTGATATGGCTAAGTAAACTTTCATCTTGCGGTAATATAGCTGGCGTTAATGACATATCTTCTGAATTAAAGACTTTTTCTCATAACGTGCCTGTAAAGTAACCCATGCCTCTTTTGCAGTGTTCTACTAGGTCTACAAATACCTCGTTTTTACATGCCAGACATATATTACAGTAGGCTGTCTTGCGGTTTTTGTGAAACTCCTCCCTTGCAGCACCAATCGCTTTGTCTCCCATTGAAACTCTCTTGATGCCAGTCACAAATCCCCTCAAGCCCTGACTCATCCAACAAAGCTTCATTTCCTTCTTCCAAACGTGGTAGTTATTCCCATCTAGTTTTGGGAACTTGTTTCCACGATCTTTCTTAAATCAATCCAGTTCCATGATCACTCACAAAGGATAAATGAATATTAAAGAGGAACAAAACCATTATCCAAAGTTTACCGATCCGTCACCACTGTGTTTTTCAATGCTGGATGTGCACAAGAGACGTATTTTGGACCTATAACCTATCCAAAATGCCTTATAAGACAATTCAGCAGAGCCAAGCAACACATTATATTCGCCAATAATTACTAGAAGAATCAGTAAATTAAGGAACTCATATACACAGAACTCTTAATGCTGTGAACAAATGGCCCACTCCAAGAACTACAATCGTTATATATCATCATAGTTTGCAGAATACGTGATACAGGGGAAACAGCAGGTTACACGTCACCTACAAAGTGCTGACAAAAATTCATAAATTTGAATAGGTAACACATATCTAAACAAAACGTATTAAGCAGTATGCACAAACAGAGTAAATATGCTTGCTGTAATATTGGACATTTTTAAGAAATGTTTAGGAAACGTTTAGTTTAATTCCTCACGTTAGTAAATGTCAGTACAATCTACGTGATTACGGTCGTACATAGTCTGTTCTTTGAAACGTTGAAATTATTGTAAATATCACAAAAATGCAATACAGAACTATACTGTAATTGGTGACCACAAAAGATTTACCCCAAGTTCAGACTTTTTATACTCTAATACGCCCATTTTTTCAAATATAAATTTTTACAAATTGCGCCAATGTTGTATAGAACAAGAATTATCCGCTGGCGTATAAAATTTTCTAAGAGACATCTACCAATGACCTTTAGCGCAATGGGCCCAAATTCCAGTCTGGTCACCAATGACACAAATTTGCAACAAAATATGCACCAGCGCACGAAATATAATATTACATTGCGTCACAGATTTGTGGCGCACCAGGCACTGATTTCAGTATGGGTATAGGAGTGATAACAAAATTAGCTTTCACACTTTGCACTGTTACCATGTTTGCCTCTAAAAAGCATGTGGACTGAAGATGAAGCAAGAAAATACTTAGAATGTTTCTCTGATGTCAGGAAAAGCAATTTAAATTAGAAGGGATTAATGAAAACAATTACAAAAGTTGGCCAAAAGTTGAAAACATTGAACTTTTGAATTTGCAGCATTATTTTATTTCTCAGGCGCAAAACTAACAAATTGACAGTCGGAGAGGCGGAGGCCGGCCCGTTTACCAGGCTAAATCAGCTCGCTATCATATGAAGTCTCCCAGCCCGTTTCGCGGGCTAAGGAAAGTCACCTGACATTTGCCTAAGTTACGTTCTTTCCATTGCCCGCCAAATTCAAAGTTTTACTCTCAACTGTCCCAAACAGGTCAATATTCAGTGACTCATAAATCGTTGCCATCCGCTTTCGAATTTCCATATACAGCAGAGGTTTTTCACTTTAAAAATCTTATCCACGATAGTTGGTTTGGGATTTATAATCCATACGACTTTTAACTAGATTCTCTATCATTTCGTCTGACCATCTGAATGGTTTTCTTTCATGATGGTTATCGGCAGCCATTTTGTTTGTGTACTCTTGACCATAAGAAAAAGTGCGTGTACAGGAGTGATCGACTTCAGAGATAAATTTTCAACATGACATGTCTTGTTATGGGTATTCTAAATTTTCATCATGAAATGTCTTGCTATTGCCATTATAAAATCATATATTTATATGTCTACATCATTTATATCCCAATTGGTTTTCATATTTATCATAATTATTCATTATATTCATTCTATTCATTATGTTATAATTTATTATAATATCATATTTAGTGACAGAAATGCAGCTGACAGAGTTCTTAATACAACTATATCAATTTGATATTTCATATTTTTAAGACTTCCTAGAAGCTAGGTTTCTGATATCTTTTAACAACACCTATAATCTATGGTATTGAATGTAAGATGCTAAATAACAAATTGCATAATATGGTTTAAAACATTTTAAATTTGTAAATTCATTACACTCAGTGTAGTATTCCAAGGAGCATTGCATCTTAGCATTGCATTGATTTTCGTTTTAATTTTTATGCCGTTCAAATAATTTACATCAAATAGTTTCTTATGCCTAATATCGCCTGACCTTATGCTGTCAATATGCTTGATGCAATTCGGCACCAAGATCGCTTTGCTTGTCACTTTCGAAAACATTTTCACGAAACAACTTGGAAGCCTTTCAGGTATATAGTAGTGTAAAGTGCAAAGTCACGGGCAAATAAGGTCTAAAAAGAATGCCTAAAACAATTGTTTAACGTCCACAGGTTGTAGTCTGCGCTAGAAAAGTATGCAACAAGTTCCATAGTGGATAAGAAAAGACTGAAAATGTGTCTTCTGACTACTCAAATTTATCTGCATTTTCGATTTGTCCTTTGTGCTGCATATAGAGCAATTTTAGGCTTGTATCTGATATGACGCCTGTGACAAGTGTCCCTTTAATTCGGCATCAGCATTATAAGTATTCCCTTTATCGATATTGATCATAGTAGTATGTATGGTGATACAATTTATGGATATCTATTGCCAGCAGGCTGAATCTAAACATTCTGGCAACATCAAAACGCTTGCATAGCATCAAGTCCTACGTCAATCAACGTGTTTATCTGCAAGAAACTACCAAAACATGACAATCGTTCCTCAAGTGTCAAATTGCCATCTTTGTCCATAATAAATCATATTCTCACACAACTTATAATTGTTTAAAACGGGAATCTAATCTAGACTCACCCTCTGGTGGTAAATCCGTGGTATGCATTTTGCAATTGCACATAAAGCACAGCTCGATCGTCCTTCTTTCTTACGAATGTCAACAAATCCTGTTGTATCCAATCGTAATGAGGTAACATCTTTACATGTGTTGTTAACCAAAATGATTTAGTAGTTTCAAACACGGGATCTAGTACCTGGTAAAAGTAATTAAATTCAGTGATATTAGTTTCTGATAGACTGTAGAGACCTCTAAAGGGCTTCGGATCTCAGTTTACTTTAAGGGCTTGTCGCATCTCATGCTAATGCGCCCTCTCATGGAGATATGTATTTTAGATCGCTAACTTTGTAACTGGATTTGATTACATGTACTAATAGATGTCTTTGTCAGGGGTGGCGCTAAAGGCCATAACATGATGTACTGACAACACCAGAGGAGCTCAACTGCCGACGATTTCGAAAATATTGCTGACAAAGTTTATAAAATTCATTGCACAACCTCTTCTAAATTTATAATTTTTACATTGTTTACATATTTTTACAAACAGATACTGAAAATTAGAGCTTTCATTTCTGAACTTGACGCTTGAACAAAATACTTGAACTAATTACAGTATGCTTTATTATAAATGAAATCAATTATATTAGATCAAAATCGTCAACTATTACAACGGCCTATTGTAGCAAGTTAAAGACCCATGGAACTTAATGGATATACAATATCAGTGTCTACTATTTAATCTTATTTGATGACTTTCACATTTTATAATAATGCAACTGGGCGACGGTTTTTCAGCACATCTTTCAAAAAACAGTTTTTCATCTTCAGCAAGTCCAAATGCAGACATTTTTTTCCCTTTTGAAATTTTGCTGCCGATAGGGTGTTATTAAGAAATATGGTATGATAGGGTATAGTATGCTACGACATGTTATGTAATAGAAAGCCATTTGACAATATGGGATAGTGTTCTACACGACAGGATCGAAGTACGGGATGATTATGTATCGGATGGTGAGGTATGGTAATTTACGACATAGCAAAGGTAACAAATTTTGGCATGAAATGGCACAATTAACACTCTTTGACATACTTCGCTGCAGTATATGATAATATATCGCAAAGTTGGTTGTTTAGTACATTTAGTAAGCGATACGTCAAAGCTAGATGTTCAATAGTGATTATGCATATTACTACTAATAGCATTGCTATTACTACTAATGCTTCACTTGTAACCAAAAGTGGCACTGACCTTTGTTTTACTATTAATTTCTAATATTTGCCTAACCCATACAACACAGATTATTAAAAAGTGAAAACAATCATTGCTTCTTCCATAGTGTTTCTGTGCATTAATAGGGAGGGTGATGTGACCCGTAAGGTTAATACGTTAAGAGCATATTTCTTTACCTAACAACTGCATTGTCAATTAATTGCCCAATGCTTTATATGGACGACGAAATTTGTTTCTGTGATCTACACTACAAAGGACAACATTGCATTGATGCTGTCCTATCGAATCAATGCTGCTTACCAAATCAACTAAGCCAATAAATATCCTTCTGCTCAAAAAGACCTTTGATTTGAACACGTCGTAAGATGTTAACGATATGTTACAACCCTTGTAGCACAGGCCACAGGGAAGTAAGAGACAAAGAAATTATGAAGAAGAGGTACTAGCTAACGTATTGATTTCAGTAGATTTTGATAATCAAATGAACACGGTTAAGATTGGAAAACATTGTTCAAAATAATTGTTGATTAAGGCTTCCATTGGAGGTTAAGCTATGAGCCATACCAGCAAAAAGGGTTGGATGACTGACATGGGCGTGAGGAATTAGAATAATTTTACGAGTTACGTGAGCACGTACTTGACAGAGTTGAGTTAGAGGTGGATAGACCTTGCAGTGAATATGTCGGACATTAGGTTGTCGAGGGGAGATCAAAAGCCAAGACAGATGAGAGCAAGGGAAAAGTTAAGATCAATATGGGGATACAAAGACGTTCTCAGAGACGGCGGGGGGATCTCAATGAGGAGGAATCTAAACGGGGAAGGCACACGATTGCAGATAGTGAAGGTACATTATGGATGGATACATCCAGTAGTCAATGGAGATTGTCTAGACAGACACAAGACATTGAGTGCAAGAGCTGGTACAGTTTTTTCTGAGTATTTTATATTTTGCTAGACACCACTGTACTCTGCTCTGCACTATTCTTGCGAGAATTGGAGATGTCCAACATCAGTATGCAAGAAGCTGAATTTATTCTAACAACGTGCCTTATGTACGATTCTCGGAATATCGTAACGACAACACATTACCAACAATGAAGAGCTACAAAGAAGCAGTATAAAATCACAGTAGATGCCTGTCATAGAAAGGAAGACAGGGTGGATTAGGCACATACAGAGGATGAACAGTACAAGACCTTGCAAAGCTGGAATGGCATGGGTGCATCAAAATGGAAAAGGAAAAAGAGGAAAACCTAAAATCAGTCTTCGACACATGATTCTTGACGACATTGAAAGAATCAAGCTATCAAGCATCAAAGGAGCTGAAAACTGAGCTAACAGATAGGAACAGGAAACGGAACATATGTGCAGCCCAGTGATTGGATCCCAACAGGAGGAAATAAGTAACTAAGTACCTATAGTTTATAGTTTGGTTTTGACGTCGACCAGCCCTTTAAAAACTTTAATTTGAAAGACATGTGAGCTCAGAACGGAGATAATTTCCTCACTAGGGCGCTCAATTACTCAAAGTTTATGTGTGATATCTCTTCACAGACACTAATACTGATCCCGAAAGTTCGCACAGGAATAAAATCTAAGCAGTTCAGAAATTTGGAATTTCAACGCGTCGTCTCTATCAGCAAAGGGACTAGACATTAAATCAGTGGGAAAAAATGAAACGATACTTACTTGAATGTCTGTTCTCAATGAATATGAGTTTCCGGCAATTTGATCTTGATTTTCTAGTTTCATGCTACCCAGTGTAAGTGCCTCCACGTAATGCATGTTATCTTCGCTAGACTTTTTGCCGTACCTATTGATTCTACCTCCAATGATCATATTTAATGCATTGTGCTTTGAAAAACGATATAGCCGTAGCACTGTATAAAAGAAAAATAAAGTAAACAGTGTATTATCACGTAATTTGTTATATATAACTAACGAATTCATATTTAGAGAACATAAGTGAATTTGGAAGAAGGAAGAAACCGGTTGTAATATGCAAAAGGTCGAAATGATTGGATTTAAGTGGACCAGCTCTGATCTGAGTACAAACATAGTTCTTCCAGCAATTGTTATAGAAGACATGACAACAACTGCACTGGGACAATAACATATCATCAAAACACACAGGACACACAACAACTGTGTCTGTAGACCGTGGGACTGCTTAAAAAATATTCTGTGAAATGTACATAATTTTTATTGGGCTTTCTTACTATGGGATACAGGTCCAAGTTGTTAAATAAGTTCTCAGTTAACATAACACAAATAATCATGAACGTAAAATTAATATCTTACGAATTACATTCTAATTACGTGTTTCAACAGCCTTGAATTTCAACAGACGTTTGATTGTGGAGTATTGGGTCCTAGCATGGATATTGACATAGGTTATGTTGCGACGGCCAAATAAGTCATAAAAACCTCAGGAAAACACACCAAAAACTCATTGGAAATATCAACGACAATTGGTATTTCCCACTATACAAAGAAAGGTCACTAAGACTTACAGAATCAGACATCGACAGAAATCTACAAGCTTAAATACAGAAACAAAACATAAAAAAGGTGACTACTTAACAATTGATTATTTTGATGACACAACACGAAACTAGCAGGATTTATTTACAGGAAACATTAAAATATACAATTAAAAAAGGTAAATCACGGGAGAGGTAGGAAGATGGAAAAAATAGGTATGTAGATAGATTGGAAATGGGATAAAACCATATAAAAGGAATAGGGAATATTTAACACTACATATACGTGTGTTACTCCCAAAGGTCTACAGACATCACGCAGGTGTCCACGCAAATAGTCGTCACGGGTTAACAGGTTTCATCCAAATGTGCATTAATCACCCTTTATATAGTTCAGGCTCATTTTATCAATCCTATGCTTAAATAAATAATCCTTTTTCACATTTTAATGTCACAAGCTACCCATAATTATAACAACCTCACTACACATCATTCATCAATCAAATTACCAGATTTTCAAATCAACCAAAAGTTACAAGTCAGAACTTCCAAGAAAATATAAATGTGACTTTCGAGTGTAATTCAAAATGTGCCTATACATAACGAGTCAGTTTGTCATTAGATTTGAGCCAAAAAACATTTTGTATGATATGTCGTTGTGTGATGATCTTTGAAAGTCGTCAAACAAATTAAGGATGGAAGTCAAAGGGGTGATATTTCTATTTGCTTTCATCAAGTAAGCACTATTATCTAGTTTCGGAAACTGCACAATTATTGGGAGTACTAAACACTATAACAAATATAGCACATTCAAACCTCTCTATAAATGCGTTTTGTCCGATTGAGTGACATCTTCCCACATTTTGTACGTTGTCGGAAAGTTTGAATATCTCCTGACTTTCGTAAATCCCTCCCACAAAATACATTACCATGGAAATTTGTTGGGGCAACTACCCCCTACTCCTTTGCTATGTACGGCCTTGCAAATGATGCAAAATACACAATAAAAGCTAGAACATTTTAACTAACCATTACTAGTCATTCTTATTATGAGGCTTTTGCATTTGAGTGAGTTTCGTTGATTGTCATTACCATGTTGGATAAACATACTTCTTCACATTGGCTGCATGGAAACTCAGTCCTCAATGTAGTTAAAATGCCGACATAACATACTGTTGCTATTTTAGAGAGTGCTTCATTTTGTTGAACACCTAAAAGACGGCTAAGCGTTTCTTACTTGCTGTTTGAGGATGCTTTTTTTTTAGCTTAGGTTTAGTAAATGCTGTTATTGCTTTTGCAAAATTTCTTCTCAGAAAAATCGTCGTGAGAAATATTAACTGGATGAATTCTGAAGACAATGTGATGAAATGGCGAGTTTATGAAAGTAGGTCGGAGAAATATATCCATACAAAGATTTCCTTGTGATATTAACTCTGAGTTTGCTAATGTTAAATTAAAGGTATAATTAGGATTTATCTTGTATATGAGACCACTTTAAGTGTATTTACCAGACTGATTAGCGATAAAACAAACGTGGACCAATTTCTATGTTATTGATGGAAAAGCCACTCAGTAAAACCAATCTGCATATTTGCAAGATGAATTAGAAAAATCAAGAAAGAACGATGCCTTGAATCTAATATATGAATTATGGAACTTAAGGGTGATCTCTTAGTAGTGGATTTCTTACAAAAAATACAAATGGCAGAATTCAGAATAGTGCACTATGTAAGATATTACTAGGATAAAAAGAAAGCAAAAAGGTAATATTTCCACTGGCTGCAAGTCCTTAAATGTCACATAAGACTGGTTTTCTACTTTCTAGACCAGGAGGGTGTCTTTTTGCTAGATTTTGTTTGTAAATATGTTTGTCTGTTCGCTAGTAAGATAACTCAAAAACTTATGAATGGATTTTGACTTCAGATAAGAAACAAATGTTCAAATCCTGGATTTTGAATTACTTGCTCTGTAATAAAACTTTATAGCATAGTGCTAGTGAGGAAGTCTTTGTGGTCATAACCAAATTACTGTATTTGGTAATGATATCTTCATGCAAGTGACTACCAAGGAACTCGTTGTGAGGACGACGTATGCTGTTTGAATAATCATGCTGTCTTGGTGAATATCTCCTCTTATTATCTTGATTTTTATTTCTAAAGTATTAATAATTATAAGCTGATTTTCTTCCTCTTATGCTGCAGAAACATACGTGGTCAACACATACTGCATTGGATGACAAGTCTATTGTTTAAATTCTGAGTCACAATTGTTTATTGAATTGCATTTTAAAATAAATACGTCAAATAATTGCTCATGGAAATTTTGATTGGAGCAATTGGACACATTTGAATCTACCCACAAATTCTAAAAATTCTCATTTGACCAATTTAATAAACTATCCAAACCTCAGGAGTTTGTGGCTTTGTGCCAACAAGTCATTTCCTGAATAGTTTTTAAAAGCTTTGCTACAAACATGTCACATGCCCATCTGTCTCTCAGCTGTATTGTAAGTAATGAATGCATTAAAAGGTTTTAAGCAGGTGCCCTTTTGTTTTAATCACACATTTAATATAAATTTTTAATCAGATATTGATGCAAGCAAAAAAAAGTGTGATCAATACTAGATTGATATGTAAATAGAATTACTCTTGGGTGCTTAATACAAGGAAGGGGACGCTTATTAACTTTTAGATTCTCTTCGGACCTCATGAAGAACCTCCTTTATCAATTTCAGTCAGTTCAAGTGTCGAAGCTTCCATACTACTTGTATGTCAGGTTTTGTTGGCATATTGTTTATATCCTCGTATACTATGACAGAGGCGGGGAAGCATTTTTAGATTGTAGGGGCACATCTCTTATGAAGCTGCGTTTAAGTATCACTCGAAAATCTACCATCCTAGGGCTTGTGTGTACAAAAATTAGGGACAAACTTAAAACTTTTTTTTGAAACTTCCAATTTATTATCTTAATTTATCACATATTTTCTCAAATACAAACAAATACCCCCCAAAGTGGCATATTTGAAGTACATTATGACATTAATCAGACATTAATCATTACAATCATTACCAAGTTAAAAGTTCCGGATTAGTCCATTCCTTATCACGTGTACAGAATATATAGTATGAGCTTCTAATAATTCATCTAATCATTTTTCTGATCAAATATTCAGCATTTTCAACTTCCAACTTTTGCAGCATTAATATAAGCAATTTCTTTTACTACGCATTCCTCCAATCGCACTCATACTAAGGCTGATAAAATCAACTTTGTAATCCTTATTCAAATCTTTACATTATTTTGAATATTTCCTTCATTATCAATGAAAGTTATATCCTAAATTTGTTTCAAAGCCAACTGTTAATTCCATCATTTCCAGGCAACGTTTCTTTTTGATGATAATGTCTGGTCTTAGCTCATGACCAGAAGTCAGTGTTGGAGATCATCAACGTCACAGACCATAGAAAGACCTTGCCTTAAAGACTGAATGAAATCAACTATTATTTTGATAACTGACGTCAGTTGTATGTACCGTCAGAGAATGTACAGAACAGTCAGAAATTGAATGTTCTGATGTTTGTGGATATAAGCAAGCATAACAAAGGTTACTGTCAGCCTTTCTCCAGAGACGTAGGTTCTTTAAAGTGGGTAAAGTGTTCTTCAGGTAAGGTGATGTGAAATTCTAAATGTTTCTCGGTAGTGAATGAAAAGCTTTGTGCCAAATTTTTAAGTGACATGGAAAATATTCCTTTATTAAAGCTTGAATAATAAACCCTAATGAAGTCAGAGTGTTTGTTACATGATCCTCATTTTGTTTCTGGCTGTCTTTAATAACTGATTTGCTACGAACAAAATTTTGAAAAATAATTGGGGCGCCAAGGCCCCTTTTGCACTCCCTTCACCACCCCTGTGTAAATATCACTTTCTTGTATTAAAACAACTTAACTCACGGGTGTATCCTTGTTCTGTAGGAAATCCCAAAGTTACACGAACCGACTTCGTGGTCCAGTTACCAACAATGATTTTGAAAACAACTGTTATCTGTTGCGTAGCATATACTTGTGTAAGATCAGACAATGGACGGATTACTACAACGGGATACTTCATGCCTAGATAAAAAAGAAAATAGAAAGAGATTTTTGTCTGTTGCCTAATAAGAAGAAATTAATTATTATTTATAAGGGCAAAAAACATCATGTAATATGTAATACATATATTACGAACAATGATACGTTATCATTGAAGAGTGTACAGTATATAGTAGAGTATACTTCAAACGGCGTAAAAATAGCGTTAATTTATTAATTTAAATGTGTTTGTGTTTTGGGCTGCAAATTCGAAAATCCTCGGATTTTTCTTAGTATGGTCATTGTGACAATGCTCCACTCTTAACAAATGTACATCAAAGCACTTGTGTCTAATATAATGATACATTTATCTGTTATTGACGAGAGCCTATACGATCACTGCATTCTCTATTATCTTTCAGATAAAGTCTCCTTTGTTCCAAATTCCCATCATAATAATTATTCTTTAATCTTTTTCTATTAAATGATATACATTTGCCTTCTTTGCTCCTGGTTGACGCTTGAAATGCCTTCTTTACTGTTATGATGAAAATATCCTTACCGCACTTGCAAGACCCGTCATGAAGCACCCCGGGTTTACAGAGTTTTAAACCTAAAATGGTCAAACACGGGATCGGCTTTAGTTACGTGGTAATTCGAAATGTTTCATCTGTGACTTAAGTCGCCTTAAAACATTTTACTTTAAAAATGTTATGAACAATCTTTTTGTGGTACAAAACTTGAAAATCGCCTTGAAAATTCGCGACATTGCGCTAAAATCATACTTAAAAGCTTTCGTATTGGAGTCTGTCTACATTAAACCAAGAAAACCAGTACTCTGTAGGCAGAAAGAGTTCGTTTTTCACTTGGACTCTTGCAATAATGTTTTTTTCCTTTATTTTCTCTTTCTTTGTTCGTTTCTTGTCTAGTATTGGATAGTTTTGCTACATCTTTCGTATAAATAGGTTGCCATATAACATATACTTTCCTTTCTGGCGTTTAATACTCTGAGGAGTGTCAGACGAAAAACGCTTTCAAGTATGATTTTAGCGCAATGTCGCAAATTTTACAAATATGTTATGGTTGACAAAATATTTTAGCTGAACTTTTGAGTAGATGCTATTGATCAACTCCCAAGGTATGAATCATGCTGCATTTTATTTGCCATTGGTTCTTAATTTTTCACAATGAAAACGAACAAGGCCGACGGTGGGACACCGGACTCTCTTTATGGTGTTGAATTAAATAGTCATTATATAGTTTGTATATCAAAAGTTCCTAATGTGGTCCTTAAGCTTGACAAAGTCTTCGTATCAAACTCGTAAAAGTGGGTACAAGGATATAAGCTCTCGTCTTGGACGTTTGTACAATTAAAGACCAACAACGTTGATTAGGTGCAGTAATTTGCCTACACATCTTTGTTATGTGACACTTTAGGAAGCAACTTTAAACAAGAGCTACTTTAAATGACGTTATACACGTTGAATGGTTACTACGTTTGTCTATTGATATCTAAATTATAATAAAACCATGCAGTCCCCTTGTCAGTTTTTCCTCCATCATGATATTACAAAATGCAGAACTGTGTGATTTGCTTGGCATGGATCCTGAGACAAACACATTTCTTACTTTTCTTCTTATTAACAAATTTTGCTTGAATAAAAAGGTGAGATTTCCCTTTCTGCTATTAAGTTACATCAAACTACTATCCAAATTTTCTAAATGAATGAAAAAATTTCCCAAAAATGAGAAATGATCCGCCTTCCCTCCACCTCTAACCCTTAGTAGAATATTTCAGCTGCGTCAAGAACCATGGTTTGTATGCTCTCTCCTCTTTTTACTTGCACCTTAGATCTACAACAAAAAAGTTGCTCTCCTTTTGGGGTCTTCTCTTCACCTATTGTTATTAATTAGAACATAGCCTTGCATTTATCATTAATTCCTTGCATCACCAACATCATAGGCTAGGCTTTATCTGTCTACTGCTGGACAAAGGCCTGGACATACTGTCGCCATATTTTCTCTCTTGTGCCATCTGGTTCCAGCCTGGACCTCCTCAGTAGGTATCAATCTCCTCTCTCCACCTCTTTCTCTCTCTCTACCTCTTTCTCCTTCCAACTTTTGGTGTCCATTCAATCCTTGCTCTTGTCCCTCTGTCTGTGGTCTTCCTCTCTTGCGACATAACTAGTCCACATCCATTTTGCTCTTTTGATTGTTCCTAAGATGTCCTCTACTTTTGTTATTTCATTGATCCATCCCACTGTCCTTCTGTCTTGCAGAGGTATGTTGAGGACACTTCGTTCCATATTTCCCTGCATAGCTTAATTAAAATGTATGCAGTGTGAGGAGCTTTATCTCCTTTACGTGACTCCACTTCATCATGCTTCATGAGGAGCTTCATCACTTCACATACAAACAACAAATAAAGCAAAATTGTTCTCTGTAAGAGATTTGTAATACGACTGCAGGTATTCCCAACGTTGCTTTTTAAATTCTTGGTTGAAAACGTTAATTATTCTTTGAATGCCATTGGTAAATGTTATGGAAAGTAGGGAGGCAAGTAATATGACTGCAGGATAGTGTTTGAAAGTACTGTTCATAGTTCTTACAATCAAGATTTATGATTAACTCGGTCATCTTCCATATAATGATCCTATTATAACAATGATATGCTACTTATTAGGCATACATTTCAGTATCTTTATCTAATAAACTTCCGGGTACTAACAAATTCTTAAAGAGATGCATCTGATGAATGTTATAACTTAGCCTGCAGAACACAAAAAGTACAAAGGACAGACAAACGAACATACCTGACGCACAGGAAATGAAGAATGTGCAAGCCTGTAAAAATAAATTATAGCTTATTCATTATTTAGAGATATAAGCCTAGAAAAGACATAATTAGATAGTAGTGGAAAGTAATTATTTTGATAAAAACTATTGAATTAAATTTTAATTTATAGTATAGCATTGCATCCTATTGTTTTGAAATGTAAAATGGTTTAAATTATATAGCAGTTGCATTTTATTTCAAAGGATTGCAATAAAATTGCTTGAATTGAATTGAATTGAAAGTGTATTGTATTGTATTACATTATATTGTATTACATTGTTTAACAACAAGCAATGTACTGCTTATATAACTGAACAACCAAAAGCATCATACAAAATGGCAACTCCTTACATAGGAGAGACATCCGCAAATTTGCATATTTGCACATTGCTGTTACGCAGACAATTGTTTATGTTAATCTCGCGAATTGCATCTTATGCCGACAACAGAAGACGCTTGGAGGATTGATTCCATTCTTGAGTATCATAAGAGTGGTTCCCGCTTGCTCCTCTCACAGTTCTCCTCTTTTCTTGTTCTGGACTTCCGACCAGGCAATGGTAGAAATAATATGCTCCTTCACTTATGCTCAAAATGGCACTCGATGCCATCCAGATACCAAAATTACTACTTATTCAAAGATGGATCCATCGACGGGTCATTTTCGCGGTCATTAGATCCATGAGATGAGCGACATTTAAGCGGTATTTAATGGAATTGTCACATTTTGCATATCAAAAGTTCTTAATATAGTCTCTAATCTTGATGAAGTCCTCTTGTCGAACTCGTAAAAGTGTGCACATGGATATAACCTCTCTTGAGACTTATGACCTCCAACGTCGATTAGAAAAGCATCTTGGGCTTACCTTTTTGGTCTATAACATTTCGGAAAACAACTTCGAGAACTGTTCATGATCTCACTTACTTTCAATAGTAACTACGTTTATCTATAAATATCTACTTCACGACAAAATTATGCAACCTCTCTTCCAAACCTTCCTCTGTGATGACCATATGAAAAGCATTTTTTCACGCCTGTGATAGGTGATAAGATGGATAGAAGGACAAATTACGCTATGGAAAGATCGATAGCTGCGAACATTGACAGATGGATAAAGTCACTGACCAGAACAAATTTCAAAGAGTTTCAATTTGAAATTTTGTTTATATAACTATAGTTTTTTCTTGACAGTACATCTGAAGCGAATGGTGGTAATGAGAACAAGCTTTATCTGACATAATAGGCTGCTAGACGGTATCTTGGTTGATTCCTGTCAGACATTAGCTACACCATAAGCAATTATCGTTGCATTGAGAGTCAGGAAGAGCGACTAATTGCAGTCTTTTTCACTCTGTTTGTAATGTTGGCAACTTGTTCTTGGCTTCGACAGAAACATAGTGGCCGGCAGGAGCAGGGGGATTGTGTTCCACTGTTAAGAGATTTTTTCGGATTGGTTTCCAACACAACCGTCTTTTCCAAATTTATTTAAAGGAGTTTAATCTGACCTTTTACTTCATTCCTCTTAAGCTTTTCGATCAAATTTTAGATCTTAAAGATCATTCTTGATGAATTAAGCAGACAGAATATATAGCATAGATACTGTCTGCCCAAGAGATTCGTCTTATTCTGACCGTCTCTGTCATTATATAGTACTTGGATTTTACCCTGGATATCTGTGAGTAGCCAATTTTAAGCCAAAGGAAATGAGTCTAAGCAGAGGACAGCATGGGATGAAACATATCAAATCCTAAAAAATGGGACGCCTTGAAGTCGTACACTACTGGCACCATCATGATATAAAGCCACCGTCAAAAGACTCCTGTCTTCAGTCCTTGTTCCAGTCTATTGTGAGTGTCTTATAACAGAATACCATAAACACTACAAATGTTAGTGCTGTGTGAAACTTTAATACATAGAGTGTTATCATGCAAAAAGATGTTAAGGATTAACAGCAAACACCAGAATTGCTTGGTATGCATTGCTTGGTGTCTTTATGCTACCAAAACGTTTAGAGACTTGAGTATCAAATATTGAATTGCAAAAGCTATTTTGCTGGAGTTCTAACAGACCTTGACAGACCAGTTCGTTCTGTCGTCGCTAAATCACGAGATATCATGATATAACCATTGCAAAGAATACAATTTCTATACTTAATTAATATTGTATTCATCTTTAATATACTTACGAGTATAGCGAAGGCAATGTTTTTCTTATAGCTCAAAACCATGTTGGCAGGAAAGTAAATTCGTCTACGTATACAGAGAACTGCAAGAAAATGTATCAAACCGTGTATACGAAGTAAGGAGCACTTGTTGATAATTGTCTCAGTGTCATACTATAAAACATGATTGTTGGGCCGACAGGTGGGTTGTAAAAATTGAATTAACAATACATTTTTATATACAATATAAGGATATTTTCACAATCTTATTATTGGTTCAACTCAAAGTTGTTTTAAAGCAAGCCTAATCAATGGAAATTGACAAATCTGTATGCATGTTATCGGTCGTAGTTTATGACATAATTTAAACATTTGATGATTCGACGGTCTTGATAACATCATTAACAAACAATAGCATAAGAAGGGGTTCACCTTGAAAAGACGTGCAAAAAAGCACCTTTGGTTACGATTGTTGAAAATAGTATTTAGTAGTAACTGACGAATAGACAAAGGGAAGGTAAGGTTTGACATAAGCGAAAGTCACGTATCAACAATGCAAATGCTATAGATACAAGTTGCAAAGAAGAGGCACGATTATAACGATATGTCAGCTAACAATAGTATCTGGCAACGAACGGAGAGTAATTTTCATTTGTGCCCAACCATTTGCTTACCTACATGGTTATAAGTATAGCTCACTCAAATTAGCTACTTTGGAGATGTGGATCTGGCATAAGGAATTTTAACATTCAGTGGTACACTACTTACTTCGAGCCCCCTATTGTAGCATTTACCCTTCTTGAACAACTGCGTGGTCATAGAGAGTTTAAATTGAGTTTGATGCTACCCTATATTAATGATTGTTGCAAGGAATAAAACATGAAATGTGGCGCAGTTTGTGCTTTGAAAATCTGTAAACAACAATGACTATGATCACTACTAGAAGACGGCAAGCAACTTGAGGCTCGAAAATATGTAAACAGGATGTCTAGGATAAAGGTCTCTAGGGTGGATTCTGTAGTGACACAATCATCCCTGAGATTTAAGTTGTGAATTCGTGTCGTATGGAACTGAGAGTGAAAATATCAAATCTGTGAGAGACAAATTGTGCGTCCAAGATCAGGAGTGAATCCACCACCCTCAGTTATCCGGGTAGATTTATCTGACAACTAGGCTACCGGGACGTTGTTTCTCAGAAGTAAATTAGGGATAGTTCTCCCCCTGAAGAAGTAATGAGACTCGATGTCCGATGACCGACATTTCCTGCCACTGCTGATTTGCAAATGGAAGATATCTAAATCAACATGGTTATTGCAACGAAGCCCACGGATTTAGGTTGATTAACCACCACGTAACAGGCATTAGCTTGAGATACTTTCAAGCAGTCAGAGGAACAAGGAACTTGTTTAACGAATCTTGACAATTCTTATAAAATGCTTAAGCTAGATACATTTTCACGTCTACTGCAGCACAGGCTTTCCAAACAGAAGATTGTCAGTCTTTATTTCGATCAAATCCAAAGAATAAAATACTCAAAAGGCATTTCTTATTTATCACTCATCAAGAAATGACAACTTACGACTACTACTCATGACTTGCCAAAGATCCTTTTTCACTAACGCATGATGTTTGCTGTTGTTTTGTTAACATACTGCAGAAGCAAGCATGTCTCACTTCAGATTAAAGGACGTCCTGCTTCCCATGTAAGACTCTTCTTATAAAATTTTAAAACGAGATACATATTTACACTTACTGCAGCATATGCTTTCCAAACAGAAAGGTGTTAGTCCAAATTTGGATCCAGAAAAGAAATTATAATTCACCAAAAGCATTGTTTATTAATCATTCTTCAATCAAATATAATTTACGACTACTACCTATGGCTTGCCAAAGATCCTTTTTCTCTAACGCTTCATGTTTAACGTTGTCTTGGTGACAAACTGCAAAAGCAAGCTGGTCCCACATGAGATTGAAGAACGTCCTGCTTCCCATGTAAGTCACTTCTCATAAGATTTTAAAACTAGCTACATGTTTACTTTTACTCCAGCATTTGCTTTCTAAGCAGAAAGGTGTTAGTCCAAATTTGGATCCAGAACAGAAATTATAATTCACCAAAAGCATTCTTGATAAATCGTTCTTCAATTAAGTATAATTTACGACTACTACCTATGGCTTGCCAAAGATCCTTTTTCTCTAACGCTTCATGTTTAACGTTGTCTTGTTGACAAACTGCAAAAGCAAGCTGGTCCCACATCAAATTGAAGAATGTCCTGCTTCCCATGAAAGTCACTTGTCATAAGATTTTAAAACTAGCTACATGTTTACTTTTGCTGCAACATATGCTTTCTAAGCAGAAAGGTGTTAGTCCAAATTTGGATCCAGAACAGAAATTATAATACACCAAAAGCATTATTTATTAATCATTCTTCAATCAAATATAATTTACGAGTTTTACCTATGGCTTGCTAAAGATCCTTTTTCTTTAACACTTCATGTTTAATGTTGTCTTGTTGACAAACGGTAGCAGCAAGTATGTCTCACAGAAAATTGAAGGAAGTCCTGCTTCCCATGTAAGACTCTTCTTATCAAATTTTAAAACTTGATACAGATTTACCTTTAAT
>JANTCA010024608.1:0-22970 GCA_024741275.1 Chironex yamaguchii
GAAAGCCTAACAAGGAATCCAGTGGGAACACAGGCTTTCAGAATTTAAACATACTTGAAAAAACAAAGACTAAAAATATCATCAGTGACACACCAACTAAGAATGACTGAGTTGACTTTACCTGGGACAAAGAGAGGAGATGGAGGAATGAATTACTTAAATTTCTTGGTACAGCAAGTCACACCTAAAAATTCACTAAATGGTCAACAATTTTCAAAACACCAAGAATGAGGGTTAACGTTTACATAATAATCACGTTTTGACTGCCACGTAGACAGTACTCTTGGAGAACAATGTGTCCATGCATTTTGAAAACTGCTGGCCATTTTGTAAATTCTTAGGTGTAACTAGCTGCCGGTCAAATAGTCACTGCCTATAAAAAACTGTGAAAAAGCATTCAAAGAAAGCGGCAAGCACCTTATTATAGAGGGCACAAGATCAGTGTTGAGTGTCCTAAACTATAATACAAAGTTATCTGATAACTGGCTGTTGTGAAATTATGTCAACAAAGTTGAACAAGATAATAACGAGGATTACTGTCCGAGCCATCTTTCTCTGCAGACACCACCTGTCCATAAACGTTTCAAGCACCAGATGTCATTTTACAGTGATAGCAACACAGAACTTAAAAATATTCTTCGTTATTCATTTACATTTTTGTCCACCACCTTCCTCGTCAATTCTTATCTTGTTACAAGTTAAACTCCAATTTTCATTAGATGCCTGTATCACATCATAAAATGATATTAGTTGCTGTAACCTTTTATCCATTCTTTTAATAATTAGTGATATGATGTCTCATACATTGAACAGGTTTTTCTAGATGGACCCAAATAGTTATACAAACAATAGCAAGATTTACACTCTGGACCAAGCAGGGTATCCAAGTGCTTCCAGCATAGGTGCAATTTTCATTGCTTTTGAAAGGACATCCTTTGGCAGAAGTATCCATTTGAACAAACTAGTGTTGTAGACTGGTCTAATCACTTGTGAATACGATGGTTCATATCTGAAATACAAAGCAATACATATAGTTGCAGAAAGTGGGGCAAATGAGTGAATTAGCAGTCACCCTTCTTGAGTAGATGATGATGATGATGATAGGTGTTACAAAATTCCCACACTTCTGCCTCTCTCTTCATCTCTTCATAACTCCTGGCACCTCTTATGTTATCTATCATCATGATTCTCTTTCTTCCTCTTGGTATTTTGACTTAAAACTTTCCCTTGAGGACATCCTTCAACAAGCTGTCATGTCTCAAAGCACGACCTACCCAGCTATTTTTCCTCATGTATGAGTATATGATATATATTGATATATAAATCAAATGTTGTTAGACTATGTGTAGAGCTGCCTCTAGAAAACTAAATTTCTTCAAATCCTATATAGAGTGCCATGACTCATGAATGAGGACAGTAATAGTGTACACCAGGCCTCTCCATTTAAGGCATGCAATCACACGTGCGTGCCTTGGTATGTGCCTCGCTGTGGTGAGTTGTGCATTTCATCATGTGCCTCATTCTTGAAAAGGATGAGATTGCTGGCCTTAATAGTGTTTCTAATTCAAAACATGTTAGTCCTTATAAACTGCTATTTGATGAGAAAATCACTTGCTTTCTGTTTGCTCAATCTTCCTGTGATGATTACGGTAATAGTGAATCGTGGTGATCATATCATTGCAATATCTAGTTTGACATTGTTGTTTTGACAGTTGGCAGCAAATAACATCTGGAGTATAAAAACATTCAAAAGCTGCTGCCACACAAAAGCTCTCTAGAGTTTTTCGATTTCTCCATGCTGTGATGGATAATCGTCAATTTCAAGTATTATCATGGTAGTTAGGTCGTACTCTAGACCAAACTTGCTATTTTGATAGCAAAAGAGATTCATATTTTCCATTGAAATTTTGTGATCTAAATGGTGAGTTAAGCAATATTTTACTTTCATATTTGCATTAAAAGAAGAAACTTGCATGTTGTTTCTTTTTTGAATGTGGATAACAAATAGCAAAAAAAACTGTGGATGTAAATCACATGCATCTATTTAAAATTTTCCCATGAGGCACGTGATCGGCCATGCACCTGTTGAAATCCTTATGGAGAGGCCAGGAGTACAAAGTACTTAAAATCAATATATGGACTAGATAAAACTTGTTACACAATAAATTATGATGCGTGTTATAATGTAAATGTTAAGATTTTTTGATTTTTATACCTTTTGTCATACTGCATTGCATGAAAAAAAAGAATCTCATAAAGTTGGTAACTTCACATAAGGGTTGACTTAACAATGGTCCAGATTACATAACATTAATGCTATAGCATATTCCTTCGACAGACAAGGTCACTCTCCTTCAATAATGGCTTATTTTCAGAGCAATAACCTCCCATCTCCCCTCACCATACAGAACCAATCTCACCTTTTTATACCACTAACAAACACGTTTTTCATGTTCTCTCAAACATGGCATTCCATGATCCTGACAAAAAAGCCATAAAATTGGCACCAATACCTCAAGGCTTGCTCCAAAAGCCTTCTTGCATCCCAAACCATGACCACTACAAGTTACAAATCTAATCATCATTGTAGCTGATTATATCTGGTAGGAAAAATGTGTAGGGTTACTTGCAATTGATTCTCTAGTTGCTGTCATTTCATTATGAGGTAAATCTGGTTATAATTATATTATCTTTTCAAATAAATTTATGTTAAATGCTAATTATAAGAAGTAACAAATCCTTTCTGTCAAAGCTGACACTGTATTCTCTAACCACAAGTGATAATTGAAAATATCATATCCACCATAGCAAAACATTAACCATTTAAGATACTGGTATTCATCATTCAAAAATATGCTAGATACAAATGATCATCATAGGCATGAGATTTCAGCACCTATGTAAAACCATAAAATTTATGCGTGCATACTAAAATGAGGGATGCCCCACAACAATCCACAACAATTGACAATAACATAGATGGAGCCATAACAGAGTGATTTCAATTCTTTCAGAGATTAAACATCCATCTTAGTATTTAAGACTAACCTTGCTGACACTTTTTTACTTTTCTGAAAATCCTATTCTTTGTTGACTCAGTAGAAGCTATGGATGTTTCAAGTTTATCATGCTGTGAGTTGTAAGTGTTTTTTCCAAGAGCTTTCTCTCATCGTTAGCCTACTGGAAATGAGGTTGCACAACTACTTATACCTCAATGTGCAGACGTCAGTGGTGATTAGGGTTGAGATGTCTGTAGAGGCAATACAACAAACACAAATTGTTTTGCTGCCTCCTTTAGGGACAACTCCTGTCATATAACTGAGCTCAGCACATTGAGGTATAACTACTTGTGCAACCTCATTTCCAGTAGGCTAACGATGAGAGAAAGATCTCTTGAAATGTTGCCTGGTAAAAAGTTTAGAACTAATGGCAAGAGAAACTTCAAACGTCAATGATAAGTTTACTTGGACTTGTGGTTTCCTAGGTATCTGATCCACTTGACATTAAGTTTGTGGATTGGCATTTCAGTTGTGAGTTTGTGGATCATGTTGTTAATGTCATTGCTACAAGTGCATGGTCAATCCTGCTGCCTGCATGGCTCTCTTCCATAGATTTTCTATAGCGACGATGTTTGATCTTCTTAAAGTTAAAGAGACGTGGGACATTCTGAGGCGCTTCACCACATTTAGGACATACATTATCCACAGAGGGGTCCAGGTGGGAGCCTGCTGTAGTTGGCCTGAATGGTCCTGGCCTTTTTGTTCCATTGTCCCATTTTTGGGCCCTTGTGGGTCACTGTGTATTACTGCCAATTACTGTTGGCTTTGTTTATAGGATGTTACTCAGATTAATACATTTGCACTTTCCGAGCTTAATTTGATCATCATCATTCATCATTACCACCAACCATTTTAGAGGCATTGATAGCCATGGCACAAGTGACTGCCCACTACTTGCACACTAAAACACAAACAATTACAAAATACTGAAACACTATTTTCACCTTGAAAGAACAGGCCCATCTTGTTGATTTAAACTCTCTGAGTGATTCAACACTGCATCATCCCATGGTAGTGATAGAAATCTCAATATTCTTTTCAGTGTAGACTTCTGATAAAGCACAAGTTTTTCATAATGCAAGATTAAACATCTTTTCCTAACAGCCAAACATTGTTCAACCATTTGCCGAGTAACAAAATTCCACTCCATAAGGATGCTTTCAATATCACTGGTATTCAACCCACTAATCTTAATGTGTCTAGTTCGGATAGAGTGTACTACTGCTCTCCCATCTCTAACTATTAGAATAAACTTGGCACGTGGGAGTATATTGGCTAAATAGGACGTATAACGTAACGTGAATGGGTCTTTGAAGCACGTTTTAAGGGATGTCCTCCAAGATCTGCCATTGGCAACCCTTGAATTTACTATATCACCTAATGTCAGAAGAAAAATGCGTTCTGCTAAGTCTGAGTGGATCCCAGCTTCACTTAAGCGGGCGCGCTCGCTGTCACTCGAGAACTCCCGTATCATGCGTAGAATGGTTGGTAGCAGTCTTGTTTCAGGTCCGCAGTAAATTAGTGGATGGCTGTCGATGATAACCCGCAAAAGAGTCGTACCACTTCTGGGAAATCCGCCTATAAATAAATAGTCGTGCTGTTTCAATTGTTCAAGGTATTCTTCACCAATGACGCTTCCTTTTGCTGGACCTATGACATCGATAGGACATTTTTCGCTATAAAGAAAATAAGTCCAGTTGCACACAACAAAAATTAAAAACCCACATACAATAGCTTGAAAAAACGTGACAGACATTTTCCTAGCGAACTAAAACGACAATCACCTGTATTAAGTACGTAGTCTACATGGTTAACGGCTTAAGTAACATCCATTCAGAAGTAATCTCCGTAGTAAGTAACTAACACATTTTTGGAGTTCATTTCGCACCACCATATTGAACAAAGACAATAAACAAGACACCATTTTGAATCTATGGCAAATTGCTCATGTAACCAGCACAAGTAAAAAAGCACGAGTTTCGGAACTTACTTTGACAATACTCCAATAAATGGCAGACATACCAAACACAATGCGATAAAAATTAAGACACAGGATTTTTGACCATGCAATCTCAACATGAATATCAAAAAATCAATCACCGATGCAAATTACCAGTAGATTCACAGGTACCCGATGTCCAATAAGGTTTCATTTGCATCAGTTATGCACTTGGGGGGGAGGTGTACAATGGAATGCTTTGGATGGACGTGGGGTTTCTCCAGGATATACATTATAGGTACAAAGCAGTACCCCACCTGTTTAAACAGGGAGTCATGGACAGCTGGAAAATGTTAAGGGGTCGGAAATACTAAAGGATATCGAAAAAGGCATTCAACTTACTCACAAAATATATTTAAATCTATACAGGGAAGTTGGAGTAAAAAATCTTGCCAATCGAGCTCGACAGCATCATTTTGACCCTATTCAATATCATTTGTTGATTTTGGGCTAACACAAATGCACAAGGGGATGCGAGACTATCGGCAAATACGCTTCAATATTTGAGACTATGCAACAATAAGCGAGAATTATAAGCGAGTATACACAAGAATAAGCGTGAATATGCAAGAATAAAAAAATATATGCAATAGCAAGTGAGAATATGCAAGAATATTGAACGATACGCGTCAAAATGTAAGAATAAGCGAGAATATACAAGAATAAGCGAGAATATGCAAGAGTAATCGAGAGTATACAATACTAGGTGAGAATATGCAAGAATATACAAAGATACGAGAGAAAATGTAAGAATAAGCGAGAATATACAAGAATAGGCGAGAGTATGTAAGAGAAGGTGAGAATATGCAAGAATATTCAACCATACGAGAGAACATACAAGGAGAATGAATATCCAAGAGTAAGCGAGATTAAACAAGAATAAGCGAGAGTATTCAAAAATAAGCGAGAATATACAATATCGTGCGAAAATGTGAAAAGGTGCAAAAACAAACAGAAAGAATAATAAAAATTACAACAATATGTCAGAATATGTGAAATTAGGCCAGATATAAGAAAATATGCAAGAATATGCGAGCGTATAACAGAATAATCGAGAATATACACAATCGACGAGAGTGGTAAGTGATGTTCTTTCTCGTCAAATTAAATACAGTTCGGCAGTTGTTGCTTTACAAATATACACAATAAAAAAATAGTAAAACTTTACAGTATGCTACATTTCAGTCCAGGTAGAAATTGTAAATTATCCGTCCTACTTATCTAACGGCAGATGTAGGTTGTGCCTTGACACAAGAGTGTGAACGAACTTTGGCCTTTAGTTCTCCGTCTCACACGCAGATTAAAAGTACGTATCAAGCGAATTACAGATCAATTCAGGCATGGGACTCTATACAAATTACAAAAGCGTTGCACAAATACGAGCAAATTGACTGGATTTCTAGCTTACCCAAGGTGCTGGAATTATAAACTAGTCTAACTTCATGCATTCGCCTTTTGCTGTACCACAGACAATAAATAAAGCCTAGCACGGGTAAGAAATTATACTACCTTGTATGCCAACTTTAAAAGCATAGCTGTTAAATAACTTTGTACATTAATAAATGCTTGTAACAACAGCCATCAAAAGACATCCTCACTTCATCATGAAAACTAATTCTGTGCCCTTCTATATCAACTGGTGGTACCCTACAAGTCCGATCTTCGCCTTATCTAGGTAAGAGAACCATGCCTAACTCTTCCTCATGTTCTATCAACGTAAGTCTTATAATCATGCATATATACAATTGCATACAAGCTCGTGATTGATTACATATATTTAATATTACAATAAGAAAAATGAAAAGAAAATTATAAATGTCATGCTTACATCTCGATATTCTCACGTAGGCATCTAGCAGCAAAGAGGTATTTGTTAGTCGAGCAGTGATTTCTGGCATGCTGCATCTTTGAAATAACCCGTGGTATTAAAAAGACGAGCACCGTTTACATCACAACGGGCTCAAAATAACAGACTCACTGTCGATCTCTTAGGCTTAAGAAAGGTAGTTTACACTAAAACGGATCAATCTGTAACCACATTTCCACAAAAAAATCTATCAGAATCGCGTTTACAGTGGAACAGACCCACTGATAACTATGTTTACACTATATACTACAGATCTATGCGTACATGCTTATACTTACACCGACAGTCCTGTGACCGCATTTACAGTTCCACTCATCTATCTGCGAGCGCGCGTTTAGTACTAAACAAATGCATATCTGATCAAATTTACAGTGAATACTTGGGATTAGTTTAATTTTAACGATCTATACTGAAGCATTTCACATTGCTTAGGCTAATTAATGTTTACAGATAAGATAGAGTTCGTGTAAATTTAGATGATCCGGTGTGTAAACAGGGAACCTAGTTAGGATTCACATTCGCTTGAGCAAGAGTCAACGGGTTCAATTCCTAATAGCAGACGACAACAGTAACCTTGCTAAAGAAAGATCTGACTGAATCTTTCAGTAGGAGGAGGCCGATAAGAACCTTTACCTACTGTCTTGGTCGCACATCAAATGATATCACTCCACTTAAAGATGGAGCATCTTTAGGCAAGGGCATTAATCTCTGCTATCAATACATACGCTGTCCTTGTTTAAAAGGTATTAGACTGCAAAAAGGTAGAATAACCAGCTAATTGCTACGCCAGTCACTTTTACGTACGAGTCCTCTTTCTCATAGCGTCATCACTGAGATTCGAACCAGCGCCTCCAGGACTATCAAACAATCATCCTGCTTCCTAAACGAAGCAGCAGTACAAATGTATGCCAAGTATTCTTGGCGTTCCACCTGAGGTCACCAATTTGAGAAAAACCTTGGGTTGGTTTGCTTAGCTCAGCAGAGGAGGCGTAAGAATTGCACCCGAATACCTTGGTTCGAGCCTCAGAACGCATCACCACTTTCTAATCATTTACAAACCACTGTCAACTTTTAAACAGCACGAATGTCCTAAATTCGTTCATGGTGAATCCCAACTAAGACTCTTAAATAGAGAAGAGTGACAAGCGAGAATGGACTGAATCATGCTTACATCATCCCTGAAATCTGGGATGACCAACGTCGCCGATATTTGCTAACATCTACGGGTAAAATGGGGGCTCTCAGCTATACGATATCCACCCGAGTCTTCAAATCGCTAAGCCTACAACAGTGCTACCTTGAAATGGATTAATAGCTGCGTACGAGACGAGTTTGAAATAGAGACATTCCCATGAAATTATCCATTTATAAACAGTTGATAAAAATGCTTGGAGGTACGTCATGGTAACGTTCCTACGGCTAACATTACAAGCTGTTCTACATAACTTAACATTTTTAAGCTTAACTGAAATAAATATCATTCGTCTGAAGTACAGATAAACAAGTCTTCCGTTATAAGCAGGCTAATCACAAATAAAAAGTGTTCTCGTCAACTGATTTTTTAACGAGCACTCATTCCACGTTACGTTGCCTTGAAAGCCGGCTGACAAAGCAGTGACGTCGAATTTATTTTAAACTCACCCCCATCTACACGCTCCCGGGCAGAATGGGCAGCCGTGAATGATCCCTCATTTGCACCGACCACTTGCAAAATATGATCCCCATTTCTACCACGTTCAGGCGAAAATGAACGTGGTATCCTCAAGATATCATTTCGTTCTTATTTATATCTCTGGTTTCTCTTCCACTTTGCTCAGCTGGTCCTGTTTTCACATCTTAGGACGCAGAGAATGCGATGCAACTTTCTCCTCTGGCCCCCTATGATCCACGTTCACATTAATTTCAACTGTATTTGTTCCACTTGGCCAAGTGGAGCACATGACGCGAAGAAATATTAGAACTCTTCTCCATTACTCCTTCGAGGACTTTGATGCCTCTTTCAAGGCCTCCTTCAGTGCCTCCATAGAGATACCATTGCCTCGTTCAAAAACTTCAACCCTTCTTTTCAGAACTGATCCAATGCCTCCTTCAAGGACTCCAATGCTTCTTCTAAAGACCTCTTCAGTGCTTCCTTTAGGACACCAATGCTCCTTTAAGGGCTCAAACGCTTCTTTCAAGGACTCCAATATTTCTTTTTAGGATTTCGTCCATGCCTCATTACAGGACTCCAAAGCCATTTTCAGGACTTTTCAATGCCTCATTTAGGACACCCATGCTTCTTTCAGGGACGTAAATTTTTCCTTCACGGATTCCTTCGTGGACTCCTTCAATGCGTCCTTCCAAGACTCCACTGCCTCTTTTAATGCCTCTTTTAATGTCTCATTCAGGGACTCCTTCAATGCCTTCTTCATAGACCTCTTTCTATTTCGGTAACAAGTCCTAACATTGATTTTCATATTGAGTATGATTTCATATACTATGCGATGGCATTAGCACCACACAGCTTTGAAATTACTCTCTGCAAGGCGCGTTTTTGTTCCATTAGCTGTCTGACATTTCTCTCTGCTTTCTTTTGTGCGGCTTCAGCCTGCTGCAAGTTTTTAGTAAGTTCTGCATTTTCGATATATAATTCTTGCACAAGATTATCGGAGCGTGTTGACTTGGTTTCCACATTTCGTTTCTATAAATTTAAAATAAAAACACGGCTGGTTTTATTACAACAACTAGAAGGACTCCGAAAGTCCAGCCTTCTGCCAAGCCAATATGAATATTCAAATGACTTGGAGTAATAGACGTCATGGTAACAGGGGTTTTCCCCATTTTCCTTACTAGTAGTGGTTACATGGAGATATCATCACCAAATATAGTAACTACCTTATCTCCACGAAGACTTTTTACTAGCCGTAACATTATGAAGGTATCATCACCAAAAAGTGATGGAGAGTCCAGGATTTCCTTTGGATCATCCCCAAAAATCCACTCGATATTTCACCTTGTTCCTTATCCAAGGTCGAACACGCCCTGAAAATTTCGTCAAAATCCATCCACAAGTTTCTGAGTTATCTTGCCAAGGGGCAGACAGACGGGCAGACAGGCAGACAGACAGACGGGCACACAGACAGACGGGCAGGCAGACAGACAGACAGATAGACGGGCAGACAAACAAAAACATAACCTCCCGGCGCAGGTAATTATCAAAATTGCCAAGTGGTAGCAACAATAAGAGCCACCATATTGCTCATACCGATAACAAGTTTCAGAGACTTGAAATAATCATGTTACCTTCTATTACAGAATAAACAATGATAAGACTGTCTCTTAGCAAAAATAGCTTGAAGTTAGTTATTCTTTTCACTAACAGCGTGTAACAAAGTTTTAGCTTTCCGAAGTTTTTTATGGCTTGTTTTAAAAAGTATGAAGACGAGCCAAACAAGAAAAGCCAATTCCAGTGTAAATCTCAATCATGCACAATGGCGAATTTTACGGCGAATAAGGATCAAGTTATATTGCAACTTACAATGACACAGCAGTATTACTTAAAATGTCGTGCTGACTACCCCAAAGGGTGTGACATTCCGGATAGTTAGACGTAGCGGGGAAATTGTGGGTCAAGAAACAATATACTTTCAGATAGCTTAATTACGGGTTTAGTTGCTGGTACAAATAGTGATTAAATTGCAGCATTTAACAGCAAAGGGAACTGTACTTTAAAATCACAACAAATTATGCTCAAACAATTAAATTTCTATGTGTACTTTCTAGATTTAATGTAAAAGTACCATCGTCTGGCCATCCCCTTGTAAAAAGCAGCTGTGGTCACGTGTCAAGATAAAATGGATCAAACAGAAGGTTAAATAACATTATCATAATATTTAAGAAGTAAATTCAAGCTTCAAAAAATATGGTACCTCCTTCCTAAGCTGAGCAAGGTTTTCACTCAGTGCTTGCTTATTTTGTCTTACTTGTTCCAAAAGTTCCTGGTTAACATCTTCAAGTTCGTCAACTCGACTTTGTAAAGTTTTACACACATTTTCGGCTTCTCGTATGCGTCTGACTTTCTCTTCCAGCTAAAATCACAATTGAGTAAGATGCCATTAAGAGTGTTAATGAATTACCTCCCCAGGGAGGAGGGGGTGCTTGGATCGCTTTTAACTAAAGTAGAAATGAAACTAAATTAACCACAAAAATGAATTACCCCCTATGTTTGATACCGTGAATACTACTTTATAAGACCTACCATTTGCAATACTTGTCGGATGAACAATGGTTCGCAGATTCATAAACATGACTTTCTAAATCCTAGTGTTTTTTTTCAAACTTATGTTTAGTGACAATACACTTCCAAGTATGGTAGAAATTTGATACAGGTACAAATTAATTCCTAGCATTCAAAGCTAATAGAAATTGCCTTCACATAATATAATATGAAATTTTATAAAAGTTATATATAACAGCTGCAACTTTATCGCCCTTAATCGAAGATAAAGATCCATCTGCGAATTTTCGACCCTCAAGGTCTTAATCGTGCAACAGAAGTAGATAGTATCGAGGTCTGTTGCTACTGATTCACAAACATGTAGTGCTGTGGGGATAGTATATGACTCATAAAATATATAATTTGTGACTTTATCAACATTTTGAGGAAAATAACGATCCATTCGCGAATTTCAATCTAAAATGGCTTAGTCATGCGACAAAAGTAGATGTAATATAGGTCTGCTGTTAAGTATATGACTAATGAAGTAGAAAAATTGTATAACTTTGCAGCTCATTGAAGAAGTGAACGACTAACAAAATTATGAAAAGACATGATAGCAGCCGTTCTGACGATGCATGTAGCGTTCATTCACAAAATAGCTGTGGAATGGGAACTGGTCCCAGTGATGTCATGAAGAGAGAAATTTTGGAGTTGACAATCATGGTGAGACTGAACGTCATGCTAAGTTGTCATCTCAGGAATCTGGTGGAAAGGATTCTTTGCCTGAACATAGATATTCTGACAGTGGTCGAGATGTAGAGAGAGGAAACGAAAAAAGTCGTGGTAGTTCTAATGAAGAGAACCGAAAAAGCGACAAAATAAGGCCACAGTTGACTCAGAAGAAAAAATATGAGGAGAGGCAAACACGAAAAGGAGAAATTGGTGATAGTATATCAGAGAAAAGCTTGGTAAAACTCCTGTATACCAAAAAGTTTTCACTGACTACGTCTTACATCCCAAAAGACGAAATCGAATAACAGTGCGTTCTTCCTACATTTAACAAGTCGCCTTTTTACTGTTGAAAGTCTTTCGTGCTGTTAGTAGGAAGGTAGGTAGAGGAGTCAGTGCAGGATTACTTGTATGGGGAAATGAGAGAACCTTCTTAAACCAAGTGGTGATGGTGTAGTATTGAAAAGGATTTTGCAGCCGATAGTTAAAACAACGTGGGTCGGAGTTTCCACCAGAGCGGAAGATCCTCTGATGTTGAACAGAACAGAAGAGGACAGAAAAGCGACTATAGCTAGACAGGAAGGAACAAGGACGTCTTGAGGGAATGCAGACGCCCCGAAGAAAGACGCACGACCCGAAGAAATACGTCGACCCGAAGGAAGACGGACGACTCGAACGAAGACGCGCGACACAAAGAAAGACAAATACCTCGAAGGAAGACGGATGACTCGAACGAAGACGCACGACACAAAGAAAGACAAATACCTCGAAGGAAGACGGATGACTCAAAGTAAGACGGATGACCCGAAGGAAGACGGATGACCCGAAGAAATACGAATTATCCGAAGGAAGACGGATGACTCAAAGGAAGATGGATGACTCGAAGGAAGACGGATGACCCGAAGAAATACGAATTATCCGAAGGAAGACGGATGACTCAAAGGAAGATGGATGACCCGAAGGAAGACGCAAGACCCGAAGGAAGACGGATGACTCGAAGGAAGACGAATGACTCGAAGGAAGACGGATGACTCGAAGGAAGACGGATGATCCGAAGGAAGACGCACGACCCGAAGAAAGATGGATGACTCGAAGGAAGACGGATGACCCGAAGGAAGACGCACGACCCGACGAAAGACGGATGACTCGAAGGAAGACGAATGACTCGAAGGAAGACGAATGACTCGAAGGAAGACGGATGACTCGAAGGAAGACGGATGACCCGAAGGAAGACGCACGACCCGACGAAAGATGGATGACTCGAAGGAAGACGAATGACTCAAAGGAAGACGGATGAATCAAAGGAAGACGCACGACCCGAAGGAAGACGCACGACCCGAAGAAAGACGGATGACTCGAAGGAAGATGGATGACTCGAAGGAAGACGGGTGACTCGAAGTAAGACGGATGACCCGAAGGAAGACGCAAGACCCGAAGAAAGACGGATGACTCGAAGGAAGACGGATGACTCGAAGGAAGACGGATGACTCGAAGCAAGACGCACGATCCGAAGAAAGACGCACGACCCGAAGGAAGATGGATGACCCGAAGGACGTCGGACGCCCCGAACCATAGTTTGTTCGATAATAATGATAAAAACAGTAGCGGTGAATTACAGTCGAGCAACCCTGCTTGGATGCTTAGTAAAAGGTTGCCATATTTTCATTACAAGACCACCCTGTCACCTTGTCCTCTATGTAGTTAATACTGGTGAAATAGACCCGGATATGGTCAATTTAAAAGCTACCAACACATCCCTTTTTACTATACATTGCAAATACCTTTTTGTTTAGACTGATAACTTCCGCTTTCGCATCGTTAAAGACTTTTTCTTTCAAGGCGTGGTCGCGTTCGCTTGTCAGCGTCGCACGGTGAATCTGTTCCCGCAGATCTTGTAACTCACGTACATATCTGGATTTTTCAGAAGCAGCAGCAGTAGTAGTCATCGAGAGCTAAAAAAACAGAAAATATGCACAAAAATTATAAAATCTACACTCCTTAAATAACATTCGATTTTAGTCCATTAGCAAATTTAGCGAAAGCAATCTTCACTGTTAATCAGCCGAAATAATTACCCGGAGAATGAAATTAACCTCATTGACAACATTAGCAAGATTATGTAAAGGACAGCGTTTAAGTGATTTCATGTTCCTAAGCTTTACTTTTACAACAGCAAAAACTAATTCAAGTATTAATATAACTATGATTTTAGGAAAAACAGCATCGATTCCATTTTTTTTTGTTTGGTTTTCTGTAGCATTTGTTTGTCTGTCCGTTTGACAAGTTACCGACAGGCCTATGAAACTTTCAGGAATTGATGAGAAACATATTTGATAGACTTTGGAAGTCTTCTTATATTGCCAACTCGATTTTGGAACGTTAACCATTAACAATGACCTCATTCAATATTATATAGAAACATAACTATATGGGGAAACCCCAAGGAAATTCATCGCTGCCATATTTGGTCATAACGTCATTCAAAATTCACATATATTAGGGGAATTCTCCTAGGGAAAACTCAGTTACCATGACTCCTGTTAGTACAGCTGGTTTAAATATTCCGAAAACTGGAAATACCATCTACTGTCAATAGCTTGGCGCAGGTTTACCCTCTCCAATTGTACCTAGTTCATTACCAGCAGCTAGACCTGGGTTCGAATCTCAAGTGGTTACAATCACAATTTTACTGTTCATTACACAACACCACTCTGTCTACTTCTCTCTTGAGCTAATGCAAGTAGCGATAAATGGATGCTTTAGTGGCACAAAATGCATTATGCTCCTGAGCGTATAGGTCAATAGACAGACACCCAAGAACACGAGAGGGCGATTGGGGTTGAATGACTTAAAGGTAACTTGGCCTTCCCTATTAAGTTGTTTGGCTCAGTAGAAAAGGCATCTGAATGGCAGTCTTGGGACCCTGGTTCAAATCCCGATTGGTCGCAATAACGACGCTATTTCAGCTCACTATAAAACACAACTCTGGCCACTTCTATCTGGATAGAAGTCACAGCTCTAGTTCACAGGTCCTTTAGGACGTTTCAAATTATCTTTATTTTCTAGGAAGGGTGAAACCAAGGATGTATAGATTCCAAGCGGGCCTTGCGAAGAGAAAGTTTTCAAACGAATGGTTCTCCGCTCCAAGAGTGTGACAAAGTTCTCTATATTTCATACTATATACTAGCCATACGGCACTTCATTAATGTGGAATATCCTATATGCCAATACTTGTCAAATTTGACTAACTGTTGTCTATTGCTTTCATCTGCTATACTTATAACATCTTAAACCAAATAAGCTTCAAAATCGTTAGAAAACAAAGTAAAAATGATGGGTTTATGAACTAAAACTGAGTTTGCGTGGGATAAGGGTTTTCATTATCCTCCTTACCAAAAACAACGAAAACTCTTAACAAAATCTTGTGCAAGTATTTAGAGTTTGGAACTAGTTATAACCTCAGTGTTACGTCAGTAGAACGTCAGTGTAACGTCATTCGCTCCATTTTAGTCAAATAATAAAGTGCAGGTCAGTACACAGAAGCACGTGTGCAAACATATACACCAGGTTGTTCACAAAATATACACATGGGGGTTGTGGGAGGGGGGGGGGCGTAAATGAACAGGACACAGAACAAGAACAAATATATCAAACTGTACTTACCGACATCACGCACAAAATCACACGAGCACATCACTAATATCAACACAAAAATCAAGTGAATGTGAAAACAAGAAAAGAAAAGAGCACATTGGCTGAAACTAGTGGACTGTGTCCTAAGACGGATTGACAAGAATTATGAAAAAAAGGGGTAGGGGATGCAACGAATTTAAACTAACTAATCACCCTCCCTCCTGATGGCAGCCATCTCGTAAGGATTATCCAAGAGGGGTGCTTACGATGCGAATGTAAACGTAATAAGAGGGTAAGGTACAAGACATGTCCCCACATTGCCTATATCTTCAATGTTTCTGAATTTATCTAATCGATTCTTCCACTGTTTGGGATTATGGAATGGTATTCAAGTTTGCCACAGAACAAACAAATATTTTTAAAATTGTGTAAATACTTATGCCTAAACAAATGAAGAATGAGTGCACTAAAAAGTCTGTCAAAAGTGAGAGTATTCATCAACAGACATGTTGAGTCATGTGTTTAAATGAATCGACTTTCCAAAAATAAAAATATAAATGAAGTAGAATACGAATGCTGTTCTCAAGAGTCGACATTTTCTACAGCAATAATATTATTGTCTTTGCCTTGAAATTAAGATGAATTTGAAAACATTAAAATCAAAACTCAAGGGTGAGGGGGTCATTGGTCTTTCAGGAAATGAACCAAAGTGTTAAGAACAGAAGCACTATAATGTTAGCATAAATACTCAAATTGGCAGGATGTACAACCTTGGCCTTTAGACACCTTGGATTTGAGATAATAGGTCGAACACAACGAGATGGACCAGATCAGGGTCATCCTGCATAAATTAGCTTATAGACTATTGACAGTACCCACTGCACTAAAGGCGGATATTTAATACCTTGCGAAGGCAAGTGTAAGTGGTTACAGAATGGCATCATTATCATGGATTGCATGATCAGATTGCCTAACTCACTTAAACCTATTTGAATTGGGCCCGTTCGCAATAGAGCCAAAACAGGATCAAGCTAATTCGTTATCGTTGTATCTTCAAACGTGGTTCATGTTTGTCAGGAAATTGTATAATTAGTACAGTGCGAACATCAGAATTTGAAACATCACAAATTGTCAGATTTTGACTAAATCATCAAAGAGATTAACAAATCTATAGAGATTAACAAACTTTATCATGGACGAGCCTCAAAGCAGCACTCTTTGAGGTTTAGGGGAAAAAGTAGGATTAACAAGCATGAGCCAGGAAGGCTTGTCATCTCCATTGTCATCATTCAGCACAAGGCTTTATACTGAAGAATGGTAGGTGGATGACATGTTATAAACCTTGTCCATGATGCAAGACAGCTGAGTACAAAGGCAATCTTATCAAAGTTTGTAAAATCTGTCAAAGTTTGTCTAATAACAGTAGGACTACAGAGATAAACAATATCCTATTTCCAATGTAAATAGGCCCATGCAGCATTTAGGGAACTCTCAAGAGGATATTTGTAATGTATACTGCAATCATGGACATAACATGAAAAGACAAAGGAATCACAACAGAGATGATGTCCTAAGTAAATAGCATGAAATGCGATTGTAAAATAAATAAAATAAACAATAATACACACAGATAAACATCACATGACAATAACGTGACCAACACATGGCAATGCAGCAGGCGACACACAGAAATTAAGAATCAGTTGGGAAAAAATTCTTTCCAGCTACTCATTAATCATGCTTGTCAAAAGGGTCAAAGGCTTAAAGGTCAAAGCTCAAAAGTCAACGGTTAAACAGTCAAAGGCTGGAAGGTTGACGGTTAAACAGTCGAAGGTTAAGGGTCAATGGTTAAACAGTGCAAAGTTGAAAGGTCAAGGTTAAACTGACAAACATGCAAGGTCAACAGTTAAACAATCGAAGGCTGAAAGGTCAAAGCTTAAACAGTCAAAGGTTGAAGGTCAACGGTTAAACTTTAAAAGGTTAAAAAGTCACGAGTTAAAAGGTCAACGGTTGAAAAGTCAACGATTGAAAGGTTGATGATTGAAAGGCCAAAATGTTCTAAGTTTCAGGCTCAAATATCAACGACTGAATGGTCAGAGACTGAAACGGACAGGGGCATGACACGGGACATGTGGGACCCAGCAAAGTTAGTGTGGCCAGGGCTATTCTGCCACGACATGTAGAAGGAGTTTTGTTGCCAGGATCATATCAACCCTTCTATGATTATTTCGTATTCACCAGCTACCAACAACAACTACGTAAAACACGGGATGTTCTCAAGCTAATTGCCTGACATGACACGAACCTCAGTAAAACGTGGAAATATATACCTCAGTAAAACGTGGAAATATATATCTCAGTAAAACGTGGAAATATATACCTCAATAAAACGAGGAAAAATGTATTTCAGAAAAACGTGGAAATATGTATGTTAGTAAAACGAGGAAATAGGTACCTCAGTAAAACGTGGAAATAGGTACCTACATAAAACAATTGTTAATAATTAGCTACGACGTCTAACGATCAGCGATTGCTTCTGATCTCAAATTTCTTACCTACCCTGGTACAAGACAATGCTCTTCTCTTTCTAGACCAGCATAGACAATGAAGAACCCACAAAGATCATTTAAGACCACATAAACCTCCGGACGCCTCCGAACCTAAAACCCTTCCTCCGATAACAGCATTTTAAAAGATACATAATTCAACTGCTTACCTGCTAGAGAAAAAATGACAATTCTAAATTCAAATCTATAATCAATCAAATCGAACCAGAGGTTGTCACTTGAAGATGACCCATTCGCAAATTTTCGACCCACAAGGCTTTAATCGTGTCTCAGACCTTGAAGATCAAGAATTGATGGATCATTTCTTCCCCCAAAGTCGGTCTCAAGTGGCAAATTTGTACTAAATTTATCATAAATTTCTTCATGGTTATTGCTTCTTTTTATTGATGCCCTAGACATACCAGCACAACATATTTCCTCTGATCTATTTACATACCCTTTCCTTCTGTGCTTCAAGCTCTTTTTTGTGAATATTTTCAATATCTTCCAATTTTTGCTGAAGGTGTCTAATATCAGCCTGTACTCTAGAACATTCGACACTCTTCTCCTGCACTGCCTTTTCTAAATCTTTTCTCTTTTTTTCGGATTCACGGAGATTGGAGTCCAATGTTTTATTTTCTGCTCGCGTCTACATGAAAAGGAGAAAATACAGGCCATTTAAATGCACGATGGCAAAAATAAAGGTCTACCTTGTATACAAAGAAAATTTGTTCAATTTCTCGGGAACAAATTATGGGAATGTAATAAAAAGGTGAATCTCGGGTTATTGTCGACCACTGATATTCACGAATATTCGAGAATTGTAGCAAACTGTTTGAAGTCTGAAACACCGACAGTTTCTCGTTTAGACTCTTTTGAATGCCTGAAGAAACTGTCGGTCCTTTAGATAGAAAATTCACGAAATTGTGGTTTTCATCTTTAAAACTTATCAGCTTTACACACTCTTTGTACCTGACAATGCACTCCGTCAAACCCTAGCGTGCAGAAATCCAAACCTTTTGCTCTCTGCGCATACTCATTATAGTCAACGATATACACTTTTTACTTTAACAAGAAAACTATTCATCGGTTAATTTTCGTCCTACAGACTCTGTCAGGGAATACAAGAAATGCGCGTTGTTCTGGGGCGAGAGAACTGGAACCAAATGACTCAGAGACAACCAATAAGGATAGACCAAGAGAGCAGTCGGAACATTTCAAGAAAGTTGTGAAAGGAAGATGCAGCGCAGTTGTTAAGAAAACGAGAGGAGATTTCAAGAAATTAACTTAAATGTTGACTTTTAAAATATCAAGGGCTTTCACATTCTGAGCAAATACTTCCAATACTTTGTTCAAATATTTCTTAACCAAGTACTCAGGAACACCTTGAAGGCAAAATTTAAGATCGCCTGACAGAAACAGTTGCAAAAATGCATTGCTAACGTCAGATGATAGAGGTCCGGAAAATGGAGGACCCAAGAATTAAGGTTTGAAAAATAAAGGTACGGATAATAGAGGCTTGGATAACGGAGGCTCGGAAGATAGTGGCTCGCAAAATAGAGGTCCGCAAAATGGTGGTCCAGATAATAGAGGTCCAGATAATGGAGGTCCAATAATGAAGGTCCGAATAATGGAGGTCCTGATAGAGGTCCGGTTAATAGAGGTCCGGAAAATGGAGGTCAAGATAATAGAGGTTAAGATAATGGAGGTCAAGATAATAGAGGTTAAGATAATGGAGGTCCAATAATGAAGGTCCAATAATGGAGGTCCAAATAATGGAGGTCCTGATAGAGGTCCGGTTAATAGAGGTCGGGAAAATGGAGGTCAAGATAATAGAGGTTAAGATAATGGAGGTCCATAAAATAGAGGTCCAGATAATGGAGGTCCAATAATGAAGGTCCAATAATGAAGGTCCAAATAATGGAGGTCCTGATAATGGAGGTCCTGATAATGGAGGTCCTGATAATGGAGGTCCTGATAATGGAGGTCCAACTAATGGAGGTCCAATAATGAAGATCCGAATAATGGAGGTCCTGATAGAGGTCCTGATAATAGAGGTCCAATAATGAGGGTCCGGATAATCAGACATTTGTGTACCAGTCCCTACCAACTCAATTAGTCGTGGATTCTGTAAGATTTTGTTTGGTGTTGTACATATGAAATAATCCTGTTCAACAACAACAAACTTACCTTTTGAAATGATACCATTTCTCGCTGATTTTCCGACAACTGTCGCTGAAACTTGGAGTTTTCTCTTCGCAGCGAATCCAATTCCTCTTCTAAAGCATTAAGCACATAAACGCGATTTTCTAGTCCTTCTTTCTCACTCTGTACACGATATAACTGCTCCTGAAGTTCAGTGATCTCACGAACACTATTTTCGAGTATTGTTGCCTTTTCTTGCTCGATATCATGTTTTTCCTTTTCTAAATCATCTTTCTCTTTTCTAAGTTCATCCACATCTTTATTAAGTGCACTAATTTTCTCTTCAATTTCCCTCTTCTCCTTTTTAAAATCAATCATCTCAAATGTTTCCTGCTTCTGACTTAAACTTTTCAGTTCAAGAATTTGTACCTTCGTCTCCAGTTCACGTTTTTGATCTTTAAGAAAGTTTAATTCTGCTTGAAGGTGTTCGACTGTCTTTTGAAGAAGTTCTGTCTCCCGTCCTAACTTATTTTCAAATTCATCATTCCTACTTTCCTGTAACGTGGCTATCTCTTGTTTAAATTCTTCTTCAATTTTTACTTTAGTTTTATTAAATTTATTAATTAATTCTTCTTTTTCTTGGCGATATGATTCTTCCGTTTCACTTCGTTCACTTACAAAATTTTGTTCCATTTCAGTTTTCTCAACATGCCAACTTTTTTCAAGTTGCGCTTTTTCCCTGGCAAAGCTCTCTTGAAGCTCTTTCTTCTCCCTTTCGAAACTAGCTTCAAGTTCACTTTTATGTTTCGTCAACAATTTCCTAAAATCATCTTTGAGTTGTCCCTTTAAGCCAGCCTCTCCTTGACTAAATGCCTGCTGTAATTCAGTAATCTGTGTTTTATACGCTTGCTCGATTTCTGCCTTTTCAATCTCATGTTGTTCTTCAAGTCGAGCCTTGTCCTCTGTATACTTCATTTCAAGATCAGCTTTCAATTTTTGCAAACTGATTTCATGTTCTGTTTTTGTCAAATTCCTGTCTTGGTTAAGGCGAAGTCTTTGCTCATTAAACACTCTTTCCAGCTCATTCCTTTCCTGTAGCGCTGCTTTCTGGGCTTGAGCAAGCTTGACGGCTAAATCATGCTGATGTTCCTGGACCAAATCATCTGTAATAGATGCCTTTTCACGTGAAAAATTTTCCTCCAGCTGTTTCTTATCCCGTGAAAATGATTCCTTTAAAGATCCCATCTCCTTGGCATGATTCTTCTCCAAGTCAGCCATCTGAGCAGCAAAGCTCTTCTTCAAATCTGATACCTCCTTACGGTGCTCCTTCAAAATTTCATTCTTTTCAGTATCAAACTTCTCATCAAGCTCATCTTTCTCTTTCTTAAACCGTTTCTCTAATTCCACCTTCTCAGCATTATGTTTCTTGGTCAAATCCTCCTTCAGATAATCAATATATTTCTGTGACCGATCAAACTCGCGACTCCAACTAGCAGCTCGCTGCTCTAGTTCCGCTTTCTCCATCCTAAACTGCTGCTCCATTTCCGCTTTCTCATTGACAAACTTCAGCTCCATTTCTGCTTTCTCAGTTTCTAAAATAACAACTTGTTCCTCCAGTTTTGTAATCTGTCCCCTATAATTCATTTCAAGTTCTTCCTTTTCCTCTCTAAACCAATTTTCTAACTTTCTCTTCTCTTTTTTAAACATATCCAAGGCCTCCGATCGATCGCTATCAGAGTCTTTCACAATATCTTCCTTTTCGCGTTTAAAACCTTGAATTATTGCGCCTTTTTCTTCAGCAAATTCTTGTTCCATTTTCATTCTTATTTCTTCTTTTTCTTGATTACATTTTTCCTGCAATTGTTCCATTTCACTTGCAAATTTTTCAGTCAAATCGCCTAACTCGGATTCGTATCTTTTCACAATTTCTGCTGTATCGCTGTCCATAAAGGAATGAGCGCGTTGCACAGAGAACTGCAGTCTTTCAATGGTTTTCTCCTGTTCACGTATCTTGGCTTGAAGGTCGTCGGTTTCAAAAGCTGAAATAGAAAACGCAACAAATACTTTACTTCGTTGTAACAAAACGCAACATGCCTTGTCAATCTCGACAGTACAACCTTGGATGCTCTATCAATCTACATTCGAGCTACTACATATTATCAGCACTCGTTTTCAGTCACAGTTACAAGTTTTGCTCATCTTACTATTTTTTATTTCTTCATCTATTCTCTGTATATAATATTTCTTGTCTATTACGTTTCTTTGTACCCAGTTATAAACGCTGGCTACCTGTTTATTCGTTGATTCATCCGCCTATCGATCTGGTCGTTAGTCGTTCTGTCCTTCCGTTGCCTGGTCTGTCTGCAAGCCTGCATGTATGCGTGGTTGCTTGCCTGCCTGCCTGCCTGCCTGCCTACCTACCTACTTATCTACCTACCTACCTACCTACCTACCTACTTGTCTGTCTGTCCGTCTGCCTGTCTGTCTACCTACCTACCTTCATATCTACCTATCAACCTACCTACCTACCTGTCTGTCAGTCTGTCTGTCTACCTACCTGCATATATACCTACCTACCTACCTACCAACCTACCTGCATATATACCTACCAACCTACTTACCTACCTATCTACCTACCTACATATCTACCTATCTACATGCATACACAAATACATACATACATAAATACATACATACATACTTAAATACATACATAAATACATACATACATAAATACATACATACATACATACATACATACATACATACATACATACATACATACATACATACA